>JAPPVO010001384.1:0-21182 GCA_030407325.1 Camellia japonica | reverse complement strand
TATGGGCTTAATAATTTAGATTGTGGACTTTTTGGCAAAGATTGGGCTTAGGGGTTACTACGGGTATCATTTCGATGATCCAAACCATTCATTTTTATAGAGCCCTCAATGTATATCTTCTATTGTAGACACCCCTTTTTGACTAACCATTAAAACTTGGTGCTTGAAAGCTTCACGATGATAAAAGGGTAATTACTTCATCTCTAGAAATGTTTGAATTTGTTATGAGCTGCTGTATCACCCTGTTAGGGTCATGATTGCTTGATTGGTTGCATATTTAGGTTCATGTGTACTATTTAATTCATATCATGCATGTTTGATGCTTTGTGGTAGAATCTGGATAAGTTTCTTTAACTTTTATAGCATTTTGTTTGGTTTGTGCATTGTTTTTCAAATAATGCAAGTTATGTGATTTTGGTACTCAATCGGTTGTTTTGGATGTTTTTTGTGAATATTGCTTAGTTTGGGTTGTATGTATAGCCATATGATTCAAAAGCTTTCTTTTTGTTGGAAAATAATGATTTTATGAAAAATATATGGCTTTATTCATTTAATTAAGTTAAGTGATATTTCTTTATTCAATCATTTAGTTGATTAGGTTTAGTAAATGATTAGGGTTAATAATGAAATTTGTGGAATAATCAATTATCACTACAAAAAAAAGAAGCTATGGCAACGGTTTTTTTATGGCGTTTTTATTAAAATGCCATCGTTGATCAATTAAAAATTAAAAACTACAGTGCTGTGTTAATTAAATTTCAAAACAGTGCCTTGTGGATGCATATTTGACGTCGTTACATATCCTATCTCACTCTCTCCCTCTCACTCTTGCTCGAATTCACTCTTACTCTCACCCTCACCCTCACCCTCACCCTCTCTCTCAGTCTCAGTCTCCCTCTCGCTCTCACTCGAATTCTCTCTCACTCTTAGTCTCATTCTCACTCTCTGTACTTATCTCTTCATCAGATCTATGAAGTTTGTTGAAGATTTAAAGGCTGATTTTTGAAGATTCGAAGGTTGATTCTCCAGATTTGCAGTTGTCTCTCACTCTCGCTCGAATTCTCTCTCACTCTCAGTCTCAGTCTCACTCTCTATACTCATCTCTTCATCAGATGTATAAAGTTTGTCGAAGATTTGAAGGTTGATTCTTGAAGATTTGAAGGTTGATTCTCCAGATTTGTAGTTGTCTCTCACTCTTGCTCTCATTCTCTCTCAGTCTCAGTCTCAGTCTCAGTCTCACTTTCTATACTCATCTCTTCATCAGATCTATGAAGTTTGTCGAAGATTTGAAGGTTGATTCTCCAAATTTGCAGTTTCTCTCACTCTCGCTCGAATTCTCTTTGTCTCAGTCTCACTCTCACTCTCTGTACTCATCTCTTCATCATATTCGAATTTTGTGAGTTTCAATTTGTGTAGGTTTTTTATTTTTAATAGATTTTTTACATTCTAACTTAGATCTGGCTTCTCTCTTCTAATTTTCTGTTTTTATTAGATCTCATCGTTCATAAATTGGTCAATTAATCTACATAAAACCTGTTTGAGATTTGGCTTCTCAAATCTATAAGTTTTTATGTATATGCTGTTAGAATTGCAATATTACTTCGAATTTGCTCTTTATTTTCAATCATAAAAAGAAGAGATTGAATCTGTATTGTAAAAACTTAACTAATGGCAGAGTGGAAAATTTGAGACTTTAGTTTAGAATTTAATTTTGAATATAGATTTGAGAATTTCTTGATTTGGTAAATATTGGAGTAAAATTCAATTTGGTGTAAGTTTATGTCAAGGAGTTTAGGGTGTTTTGAGTGGGTTTTTTTTCTTTTTTTCTTTTTTTAAAAAAAATCAAATTATTATTCAAGTTTATTTTATTTTAGTTTATTTATTTATTTTTGGTTTCAAAGGAATCGGAAGTGATTGAAGTTTTTCTAATTGGAATGGTGTTGGGTTCATCATTGATTTGAAATATATGAATAATATGCTCTGGGTTCATCACTGATACCACTTTGATTGTTAAGGACAAACTTTGATACTTTAATTCTAAATAATTTGAGTGTTATCTTTCTCTTTAATCTCCATATGGGATTTCTTCTTAGTGGGGAGAATTGATGAAGATCGATAAGGCAACAATAATTGGGAGTTTGAGTTATTTAGGAGTTTAAATCTGTTCATGAGTTATTTTGAGTATATCTATTTATTTTTATTCGTTAGCCTTATATATACATAGTGTTGGTGTATGAATTTTATTAGATTGTGGCATAATTGAAGTTATTAAGAATTTTTGTACCTCTCTCTCTCTCTCTCTCTCTCTCTCTCCATTAGATACTCTCACCATCTCTTCTTGTCTCTACTTCTATCCCTTATCTGATTCTCATTCTTCTTCTCCCTTTTCTCTGCTGCTTCTTTCTCTATCTCTACTCGTACTACATCACATATCTCTGCCGGTTGTTATCTAAATGCTCAAATTATTTTTGTACTTGAAACATTCACAATGCGTTGTGATTTATGCATGTAGGTTCAAAAGAGGCTCTTAGAATTCATACTTGTTGCATTCCATCGATCTCCTGATTTTGTTGCACTTCTGAAGGTATTCTCCTGACCAAATTATGCCTAAACTTTTCGGTTGCAAGTCAATTATGTTGGAGCTTTATTGATTACTTACCTTAGTATCATTGTCACTAGGGCCGGCCTTGGCCTCAGGCCAGTAAGGCCTACACCTTAGGCCCCAAAAATAGGGCCTCCAAATTTAGTAAAATGTTATAGGCCCAATGTTTTTTTTTTTAGGATCAATTTAAAGGGCCCCAAAATATTTTATTGGGTCCATGTATGGTTTAGCCCATATTTATTTATAAGTGTAGTTTGGCCCATATTTATTAAAATGAAAATATATTTTTAAAAAAAAAAGTGTTTGGGCCCAAGAAGAACAATAAATTTATGGGACCTAATTTTTTTTTTTTAAACCTTTTTTATCTATTAGATTTTAGTGGATTAAATAATTTTGCCCTAATTTTTTTACCTAAGTTAGGTCTTTATCAGTTTTAATTGAATAATTTTTTCCTAATTTTGTTTCATTAAATTTTTTGTTTATAATTTTAATGATTATATGTGCAAGTAAATTTTTTTGTGGCTACAAACAAATAAAAAAGTTGTAACTTATCGTTTTATCTATGAACCTTTGTTTTTCAATGTAAGAGGGGCCCCTATTTCCAAAATTCGCCTTAGGCCCCCTAAATCTCAAGGCCGGCCCTGATTGTCACTTGGTATGTCGAATGTAATTCTAGATTTGGAAAATGAAAGTAGGAGTGCATATAATTTTATTTTATTTTTTTAAATTTTTAACAGACATGGAGTGGAAAGTAGGAGTGCGTATTAATTGCCAAAGTATGTATTGGTAGCTTACACTTATTTTGATGTAGTGCCTTTACTATTCACTTGGATTTTTTTCTTTGTTCTTGGGATCCTATGAGTTTCTGTTAGGTTGTCATAATAAACCTCAGTATGCAATCTTTGTAATGAGTTTCTGTTAGTACCTTTCTCATTCTTCATCCTTCTTCTCCTTCTCTAGTTCTTTGTAATGTGTTTAGGAGTCTCTTCATTTTACCAATCAAAGTGGAAAGGAAAGAGAAATTCTGCTCCATATGGTTGAACACATGTGTGTCTGTTTCCCATTCTTGTAAATTTGGTAATTCGTTAGTGCTATAAAGATTGTACATAGCTGATACTTCTACTACAGGTTCTATTTGATTCTGTTATACTTGAAAACATCATTTTGATTTTTGTATTGTCATTGGTGATGCTGCTGTTTTTCCTTCTTCGTTGGTGATGCTACTGTTTTTCCTTATTGGAATTTATTAGTTTGGTTTGCCTATATATTGCTTTGGATGAACTATATTTTATTATTGTCTGTCTTATTGATTGAATATGCACACACAGTCATAGGATTTTATTCCTTTTTCTACTTTTTTGTTCCTTTTTCCCCAAAATGATGTATGACCTTGACAGTGTTCTTCTTATCAACAACAGGTTTGGAGTGGAATTTGCACCTGCAATTGTATTTTTGAAAGAACATGGAATCAAACCTGTTGTGTACCATGGTATGTCACTCTTTTTATTTTGTTTCCCCTATTATAAGGTGCTTTACTTTGGAAGATCAATGTGATATATGAAATAGAGATAGTGATACTTACTGGGAATATATATTAAGTTTTTTGAGAGACTTTTTCTTAACCAATTAGCGTTTTGATAAAAAAGAACAATATTTTAGTCAAGTTGGTGTGATCAATCTTCTCCAAGAGAAAGGTGGTCTCTGTTTTGTAGTTGTTTTTTGTCTACTGTTTTTGGAAGTGTTTTGGTTTGGGTCTGTAACGGTTTGACGCTTCATTGTGAGGTTTTGTTTTGCTTAGATTACTTGATTCAACTTGACAAGCCTTAATTCCAATTACTTGGGGTTGACTACACCCTGCATACATCCATAACTTTTTACTCAGCTCTGCGTATAGCTAGTGTGTTTTGAGTTTTGACTGGATAAAAGCTTTGTAATATTTTGGAAAGTTTTGACTGGATAAAAGCTTTGTAATATTCTGGAAATCCAACAGCATTGGGGTTACCCTTGGGGACATGTTAAAACATTAGAAAAATTATTGGGTTTGTAATTTCAAGGACCTTTGGGTAATTATGTGATTCAGCCATCCCAATGCTCAGTTAACACACATTGTGGTCAGGTATGTAATATGAATCATAGTTTATAATCTTTATTTATATACTTATTAACATCTTCTTTTGTTGTTCCTTGTCAAAGGTTGTCAATCTAAATATTGGTCCTAATGGGCATACATTTGCAAATTCTGAACACCTTGGAGACAAGCCGACAACTCAGGTGGAAGTTTGGGTTGATGTGACCAGTTGCGAGAAGCAGCTTTTGGAACTGCTTGATGTAGTGAACTGCTATTAGAGTATTGTGTATTGTTGTTAGATTAGCTACTAGTCGTTGATTTGTGTTGATGCTTAAAGCTGTTAATTTGTATTGGTACTTTGGATTGAATAGTATGTCATCTTTGCTTCATTGGTATGTATTGTTACAAAAGCAACTGATGGGAATTGAGCTGGTCTATTTTTTCAGTTTTATATGATAACACACACCACACACACACACAAAAAATGTTGGCATTTTGCGTAAAAATGCCACTAAATGACGTCATTGTGATGTCATCCGTTGGTTTGTAACGGGAGTTGGAACAATGTCAAATTTTGTGGCGTTTTCAAAAACGCCGTCTAATATTTTTAGCGATGTTTTTTCAAACGTTGCAAAGCTATTGCGGCGGCCGTATCAGCAACGAAAATATTAAACGTTGTTGTACGTTTTTGAGGCTTTTAGCGGCGTTTTTAAAACGCTGCTAAAACTCTAATTTCCTATAGTGTATTTAATCTCATAAAATAAAAGGTTAGTAGAGGCCAATTACTTGATTGGACGAGAAGGGATGCATCAATTTATTTTTATTGCATTTGTCTTTAAAAAAATGGATGGTCTGTTTTAAAAATATATTTGTTGTCCATTTTTTCAGAGACAAATGCAATAAAATGAAAAAGTTGCAATTATTAGATTGAACTAATTTTTCTCATAGATAATATAAAGGGTAAATTACACTTACACCCCTTAAGGTTTGGATTTAATATGTATTACCCCCTGACGTTTAGAAAATTACACTAACCCCCCTGTCATTGTAATTATTTAGAAGAAATAAAGACATTGAACTCATGTACTCTCTCTTTTCTTACTTTGTTTTACTTCCTCTATTTTTTTATTTTTTTTTCTTTGCTTTGCTTTATTAAAATTTGATTTTTTGATTTTAAGGTCGTGTGTTTAATGGAAGAAAAATATAGTGGAATAATCATTTGGTAGAGGTTAAAGAAGAATAATTTTATTTTAATTCAATGATAGAGGTTAAAGAAAGATGATTATTTGATGTGTATTATAGCATTATCCATATGTATACATTTATCTCACTCTGTCCCAACTTGTTGGTCCATTTTTGGAATTCCAACTTGTTAAGGGGGCATGCAATCATTATACTTACATTTAAATTTTAAAATATTTTTCCACTAATGCCCCTATCTTTTCAAATTTTTAATATATTTATAATTACTCAAAAGGGATAGTTTTGGAAAAATAATATTTTTTACTTTGATTTTTAAATGGAACTATTATTTTGGGACATTCCAAAATTGAATAGTGTACCAACAAAATGAGACGGAAGAGTATAATAAGAATGCAAAGATATGAAAATAGTGATAACAACTTAAACCACCAAGCACCATGTCAGCCCACATATTAGTCCAAATCAGAGAACAAAGGGTAGGGGTGTAATTTTGGCCCGGTCTGGCCCATGTCGGACCTTGCGGGCTCCCGTCAAAAAATCGGACCGGCTCACGGGCCAGAAAACTAGGCCTAGGGGTATTCGGACTTTGGGCGGGCCGATGGGCCGGGCCCTTGGGCTTGGGCCTAGGCTCAGGCTTTAGGCGGGCTTGGGCGGGCCTAAACAATTTTTAAATTTTTTTAAAAATTTTTTCTACCAAAATTTTATTATTTTCCATTAAAAATAACACTGGCATCGGGTGGGCCGGGCTTTTGGGCAGGCCTTGAGCCGGGCCAATGGGCCGGGCCACGGGTCGGGCCAAGCGGTTTGGGCCCATGGGCCGAGCCGGCTTCAAAATGATGGCCCAGGCCCTAGCCCTGGCCCAAGGCATTGGGTTGGGCTTGGGCTCGGGCCTTAACAGGCCTGGCCCACATCGGGCCGCGGACGGGCCACATGCCAAAATTACACCCCAACAAAGGGTATCCATTTTAATAAATGAGTTTTTAATTCATATTTAAAAAAAAAAATCAAATATTTTAATTCTTTTTTTAAAAAAATTTAAATTCTCTTAATCATGATATATTTTTAAATTATTGAATTTGTACAAATTTTTTTAACAAATTCATTAATATACCACCGCAATCACCATTGCATTAGGATCATTTCTCCACCACCATTTCCATTTTTTTAACCTCCACTACATTATCTATTTACCATCATCACAACCACTGCGTCATTACCTTCATTGCTGTTTTATCGTTATCATTATAATAAAAAATTTTAAAATGAGAATTTGAAAATAAAAAATTTTAAATTTAATCTTATATTCAAAACTTATTTTTTTAACAACCAACTTTTCAATTTAATAAAATTATCATTTAGTTTTTAGTCTTTAATTGTCAGCATTCAAGTTTCAGTTTTTAATTTTATATAGTGTTTGATCTTGTTTCTGTTTCTGTTATTTTATTTTATTTTATTTTGTAAAAAATTCAACCATGTGAAAGTTAAAAAAGAAATTATTTGATATATAGAAAAACAAATTCAAAAAAGGAAATGTTACATTGAACAATTAAAACAAGTTAAATGAGCAAATTTTGCAATGCGTAACTTGAATAAGTAATGTTAGGAATCATGAAAAAAATATCATAAAAATAATTATGAAAAATTCTCTATCTTTAGATTACACTTAGAATAAAACACTACACACTAATCAATGGATGAAAAATTTTCATGATGAGTTTCATGATATTTTTTTCATGACTCTTAGTATTACTCATAGTTAAATGAAGCAAGTTTGAAAAAAATGTTGAAATTCGTAAAAGTTTTCAAACCAAACTTAAATAGTTAAAATGCTGGTAAAAGTTGCAATTAAAACTTTTTTTTTTTTTTATGTACTTAAGAGTTTTAGTTATGAGTCTTGATTCTCTAAAATAACTTTAGAATTTTTTTAGATGATTGGTATTTAGGCCTTGTTTGGGGTACCCTATTTTAGTCCATCTTTTTATTTTTTTATCTTTTTTGGGTCACATCAATAAATATCTCTTCTCTACTTTTTTACACATCTTTTTATAAAAAGTCAAAAAATACACTTATTTAGAACATCCCAAACCACACCTTAATTTTATATAAATTGAAGATATAGTAGTCAAAAGTTGAAAGTGTAACAACTATACAAATTATCACTCTAACATCACTTTCGAAAATTCAAAAAAAATCTCACCTTTTGAACTATTAGGCTAATAACGATGAACCAAAATTTCTTACATAATTTCCAAAAGCCCATCACCCAAATTATTTCACCAGCCAAGCTAAAGGGGAAAATAAGAAATTCAAAAACAAGCTAAAGGTCCTATTCCGATGTACCTAAAAAAAAAAAAAAAAAACAAGCTAAAGGCAAAATAGACAACCAAAGACAAACCTTGTGAGCCAAAGTAACCAAAATTTCTTACATAATTTCCAAAAAAGCCACCACCTAAATTGTTTCACCAATCAAGTTAAAGGACAAAATAGCAAATTCCAAAACAAGCTAAGGGCAAAATAGGCAACAAAAGATCTCAACCAAAGCTATTCTCAGGGAGCTTCTATTTGCACCCCAAAAAGTAGATTGAACACCCTATTACTTTGAGCACCCCAATAATAAATTTAAAATTTTATTTATTTGTTTGGATACCACAGATAATACCTATCATAACCCTAAAAACCCTAAAATTCTATACAAATCTACTTTGTACACCCTATTATTAATAAATAGGGAAACAAAAATCACATTTGAGATCTCTAGAATTCCAAGCGACGAAGAGGTATTCTGAGTTCATCCGAGATGAAGAGGGATTTCGAGACAAAGAGGGTCTCTGCTCCTCTACACAATCCATCCATCAAAGTAAACCACTACTCTTATATCCACCAGCGGCTACCTAGTTACAATTGTTAAATATGGATACTTAGTGTCGAACAAAATATATTTTTCTAGATACTTAATTCTAAAAAAGTGAAGTTTGTCTGGATACTCAAGTCCGAATCATAGAAAATTGGTTCTAGTTATTTCATATGGATTCTCAATGCCCAACAAAATTATATTTGTCCGAATACTTAATTCCAAACATGTGAAATTTGTTCAGATACTCAGTGATGAACACAAGAAAATTAGTTCCAGTTGTTTCATATGGATACTTAGTGCTAAACAAAATATATTTGTCCAGATATTTAATTCCAAACATATGAAATTTGTTTGGATACTCAATACTGAATTAATTCAAAAAACCAATCTACGAAAAATGATAAACAACAATTAAAAACTTTACTTTCTCTATAGAAAATTACTTAGAAACGTCTTTTTTATTGTCCATTATTAATTTCAATGTGATAAACAACAATTAACAACACCCTTCAATAATGATGAATTCAAGCAAATAGGGTTGGATTAAGGTTGAGTATGAAGATGCAAAGTGATGAAAGTAAAAAGATGAGAGAAAATGAATATTGAGAATGATAATGAATGGGATATCCAAAACACTTTTATTTACATTTTTTCCAAAATTAAGTACTTTTAGTAATTTAAGTAGTAATTTAATAGTAATAAAAATATATCATTAAACTGGGTTGCCCAACTTACTTTTTGAAGTGCAAATAAAAGTTTCCCTATTCTTTTATATATATATATATATATATATTTCCGTTAAAAACTAAAAAAAAAAATTTAATTAAAATTTTACCAATTCAACTATTACACCATCATTCATAATTATACATTAAAAATAAAAAAAACATTTTTTCACTAACGATAATTAATGGATTGTTTGGGATATTCTAAATAAGTGTACTTTTTGACTTTTTATAAAATATAAAGTAGGTATGAATTAAGTTTGAAGTGATGTGATAGAGATGTGATATAACTTAAATAAGATGATATAATTTAAATAAAATAATAATTTTTTTAACTTTTTAACTTTTTTTTTTTTTTTAGAGAATGACAAATAAGAATTAAGAATCGGTCAATGAGGTTCAAAGGGGAATAGAAAATAGTCAAAATCTATCTCATTCAATTTGAACCTACTCCAATCCAATCAAGCCGTGTCACAATGGACGGTGCTGATTCACTTTCTCTTTCTTTACTTTTTTACTTCCAGCAATTCAGTCTTTCCAAGCAACTTCCATGACATGACTGAAATCTGGATGTATTTTACCCAAACAAGTTTCGAGTGTTGTCATATTATTATTTTTTTAATAGGGTGTTATGTCATACTATTTTTTTTTTTAATATGATAGATCATATATATACATTACGCATAATATTTTGGCCTAATTTGACATAATATAAAAAAGTTAAAAAGTTAAAAAATTATTATTTTATTTAAGTCACATCATTACATGTAAATTACATTATTTTTTTATCACATCAGTTCAAACCTAATTTATATTTCACGTTTTTTGTAAAAAGTTAAAAAGTACACTTATTTAGATCATCCCAAACAATCCCTTATTGTATAATAGAAATAGAGCAATCAAGTAAGAAAAAAGCTTCTTTCCGGTTCAAATCAGGTTGAAGGGTGTTGTTAGACTTCTATAGGCTTACTACGAAATTCGCATCGATAATCTGAACAGTTCAATATGTAGAGTTTGCCGATTTCTTCATCCTCGCAAAAAATTACGTTTTATCAGATATCGATAGCCGCTTGATTAGATCATATTTGTGTAAATTGTAAGTATAATTTTTAAAATAAATTGTTGATACAAATATAATCTAATCAAGTGACTATCGATATCTGATCAATGTAATTTTTTATAAGAATAAAGTACTTGACAAACCCTACATTTTAAAAAGTTCAGAACTTTAATACCCACTGAGGCCCAACAGCACTCTCCCATTGAAAAATCCAACTAAAGAGAATCCTCTTCCTTAAGTAAAGCCTGTGATAATTAATAGTATTTCTCTAGCTATTATCATGATTTGAGTTAAAGCCCTCGTTTATTCATTTTTGATAAAATTAAAAATTGAAAGTTGAAAATTAGTTATTGAAAATTGTATGTTGAATTTTTTTAGTTAAAAATTTGTTTGATAAAAATTAAGGCCAAGTTTGGGAAAACTAAATAAGTGCACTTTTTGACTTTTATTGAATTATGTGTAGAAAAAGTAGAGAGGAGATGTTGATTGATATGACCCAAAAAAGATAAAAAGATAAAAAGTATGGACTTATTTTAGTTTAAGTGTTAAACTAAAATAGATTATTTGATATATAAAACGGAAATGAGCCGTAGCTCGAATCCAATGGCTCGAATTGGCTCGACAGAGGGAGAGAAGAGAGGAGGAAGAAGAGAGGAGGAAGAAGCAGAGGAGAAAGAGGGAGAGAAGAGAGGAGGAAGAACAGAGGAGAAAGAGGGAGAGAGGATCGTCGCTGCTCGCCTCGCTACCGCCGATCGTGGCAGCACCAGCGATCGCCGGCTCTGCCTCGCCTCCGCCCCCCGCCCCCCGCTTCCAGCCCCAAATGTTGGGCCCCCTCCAGTCCCTCCTCCTCCTCCCCCTCCAGTCCCTCCTCCTTCCTCTTTCCTCCTCCTCCTCCTCCTCCTCCTCCCTTCCCTGCTTCTGGTTCTGTTTCACCTTCATCTAAAAAACGAGGCCGTTTTTGAATTTGAGCCATTTCGAGCAGCTCGGTTTCGAGCTACCTATCACTGCCGTATATAAAAGATCAAATTTAAAATTTATTAGCTTTAATTTGTAACTTTCAATTTTTATGTTGCAATAGTGGAGCAATGGTAGCGAAAATAAAAAGAAAATAAAAAACTGAATCTGTTTCTGATATGAATAACATAACATATTTATTGGACATCATTCATAAAGTAAAAAATTTGTTTGTGAGGGTCTGTTTGGGAAGAGCTAAAGTGGGCTTTTTTGACTATTTTAGTCACAAAAAATAAAATAGGCTATTTTAGTCATAAAAAATAAAATATCACATCAAATCCATAATCATTACACTCTTCTCTCACAAAAAAGTCAAAAAAGCCAAAAAACCAAAAAGTCCTTCCCAAACCAAGCTTTTTAGCCCAGGCTAAAATAGCTAAAAAAGTCAAAAAGCCAAAAAGTCAACCTACTTCTGAACAATATAACATATTTATTGTTATTTATTTATTTATTTATTTGATTCACATCACTTATTATTTAAATCAAATTACCTTTTTTACTTTTTTTCAATATCTTTTTATAAAAAAAAAATATATATTGAAAGAGTCTATTCTCAAACAACCTTATAATCAAATTTTTACATAAAAAGGTTATTTGAAATGATTTAAATAAGTAATTTTTTAAATTTTTTACTAAAAGATGTAAAATATAATAGAAAAATTATGTGATCAAAATAAAAATTGATATAATTTAAATAAGATAAAAAGATATGCAATTCTAACACATTCCAAACAAAGCCAGAGTGTAGAAGCTCCCAATTACTATCTCTTTTCTCTTGTTTGGATGATAAGAAACTCCAAAAGAAAACACAAAGATGAAAAGAAAGAAATATCCCAGTAAAAGCAAGCTGGAGAACCAAAAAACCAGTTCACTACTCCGTTCACTACCTTTCTTTATTCCCACCACTAAAAAAGAAATTAAAACAATGGTGACATTTGGTAAAATTTTCTAAATATAATTTGATAATAGAGTTGTCTTTAAAGTTAATGTGTTTTTGAATTATGATTTAAATGTAGAAAATTTGTTTGGTTATGAGTTTTGAAAGAGTTTTGAATTAAGTTTTGAATTGAGTTTTTAATATTGATGTGACATGTGAAATAAGAAAATTTATTTTCTTATGAGTTTTGAAAAAAATTTCAAAACTTAATTGAAATTGTTATAACTCGTAATCAAACACACTACTCAAAACTCTATTGAAAATTCTGATCAACACTCATAAGCAAACTATTTTTAAAATTCAATTAAAAATTTAATTATTAATATAAAATAACATTAATCAATTTTTTAATTGAAAATATTACAAAAGAAATATTTTTTTTTTTTTCAAAATAAATATTCAATTACTGATTTAAAATAACTTTTGATTGTATATTTGGTTCGAATTTTTTTAAAATATTTTTTAGTTAAAATATTTTTATATTTTTAATAATTACTGTCACAAATTATTTGCTATTTATTGTATTGTTATTTTCAAATAAATGGCCAAAAAATTTATCAAGTATCATTTATGTGGGAGTCAAAAAAAGAATTAGAATATCATTTTGTTAGTATCTAAGCAGCTTACCACACACAATTCAATTTTATTTGATTTTTTTTTTTATTTGCTGATTTTCATCAATTTCGTGGAAAACGCATTCTTCATGTACTTCGTCATTTATATCATCTGTTCAACTACCAACTTTTATATCAGAGGCTGAACAACCAACAATTTCACTATCTTCATAATTAATTTCATAATTTACAAATTCACTCTATATATTGGCAGATGATATCAGTGTAAAACAAGAAGACCAAATAGAGCTGTTTTGATAAGGGTCAGAGCTTAAGAGCAGAAGTTGAAGCCTTTCCCAGCTGCTCAGGACCGGTCGACCAGCAGGTCCACCGAGGGTCTTCCCGCCGATCAACCGGATCCAACTAGCTATCCAGTTTAACAGCAAGCCTCAGTTTAATAGCAAGCCTCAATTCAATTTAATAGAAAATCAATGAGTTGTCTATAAAACCTATATATATTTTGAGAGAAATTTACGAATGTCATAAAGAAGAACACAACAGACAAAAATCGAACACTCAAAAAAAAAGAGTCAACAATCAAAATCCAATAAATTTACGAATTATGAAAGAAAAATCAACAGAAAATTAGTTTATGTTGATACAGTTTGTTCCAGACGGAACGGGTCGAGCTGATCCACGCTTCCCAAGCCGGTGTCCTAATGACCAAGCCCATAGAGGAACCTGCACAAGAGTTCAACGGGAACGAGGAGTCCCCCAGCGAACCCTCTAACGAGCAAGTTAGAAAGAGAGGCGGTGGGCAGAGATAGATTAGAGATAGAAAGCTTAACCTTTTTCTTGTCTTTGAGGTCTGCTTATATCCTCTGGTAATCATTTCGTTGTCCCTTCCGACCTGTTACATTGGCCGAAAGTCTATGCTCTAACTTACCTTGTTCATGGTGAAGGCGTTCTGTCCCGACGAAGAGGGGTTATCGCAATAAATGCTGTAAGGGGCCTCATTAATGGTGATGTGCAGTGGCAATAACTTTGCAGATCTTTGTCTGCTTATGTGGCTTGTCCTTCTCTTGCCATGTGTCTTGATGTCATTGGTTCTTATTGCTACGTGGGGCTTCAGCAATGCTGGGCTTTAGCATTTGAGTTATGCATTGGGCCCTAAATGGTGGGCTGTAATCTTTATAGGCTTACCCATGTCAGTAGTCCCCCATTCCCAAGTGCAGCTTTAGTCCAACGAAGGGAATAATGAAGAAAATGAGGGTTGTGAGAGACCGGAAGGGTGAAGGCCGACTGAGAGGAGTGACCGACCATAAGGAGGGCCGACCGTGAAGGGTGGCCGAGTTGAGGGACCGACCATGAGAAGGGCCGACCACGAAGGGTGGCCAAGAAGAGGAACCGACCATGAGGAGGAACGACCACGAAGGGTGGCTGAGTGGAGGACCGACCATGAGGAGGGCCGACCACGAAGGGTGACTAAGTGGAGGGGCCTACCATGAGAAGGGCCGACTGCGAAGGGTGGCCGAGTAGAGGGACCGACCATGAAGGGGGCCGACCGAGAAGGGTGACCAAGTGGAGGGGCCGACCATGAGGAGGGCCGACCGCAAAGGGTGGCTGAGCGGAGGGACCGACCATGAGGAAGGCCGACCGCGAAGGGTGACCAAGTGGAGGGGCCGACCAAGTGGAGGGCCGATCGCGAAGGGTGACCAAGTGGCGGTGCGCCGGGCTCGAGGGGTGGCAGGGCACGTGGTGATTTGAAGTGGAAAAGACAGGGTGGGGGAAAGGGACAGTGGATCGTGGGCACACACGTGGCGGAATCCTGTAGTGGGGAAGGTTAGACGTTTGGGCAAGAAGTGAAACGATAAGTCATTATAGGGTGTTGAAAAGACAGTTTTGGCGGATTGTTGAAAATTTTCAAACCGGCGAAAATTAATTGTGACGCTTGGAATACAGGCAAGCCTTGGGCTTTTGGTATTATCCGTTTTACATACCTGTTTGCAAACAACCAAAATACTCCAAGTGTAAACTCCTTTGTGTCGAGTGATACCCCTTTGCGACATTTTGTTGACTATCTCGCACCAGCATCTGAAGCTATTCGCAGACACACAAGAGGGATGGCCCAAGAGGAAGCAACAACCACGAGGGTTGATCCATTGGGCGACGACGATGCGGTAGATTTAGCGGAACAATATCGCACGGAGAGGTGAGTGGGAAGCGAGGGGGAGCCGGTGGGGCGACCTCGTTCGTCCACAATGATAGCGGTTGCGCAGCCAATCAGCTAGGTTGAGCCAGATCACTGGCATACGAAGGCCGACAAGACGATCGTTACCGCGGAGGAGTTGGTGGGTATACGCGAGAAATACCAAATTCCCGCAGAAATAGAGTTAAAGCTGCCGACAACGAAGGAGAGGCCATCCGACGCCCGACCGAGGGAGTTTGCCCTCTACGAGGAGGCGTTGAAGAGAGGGTTGAGGTTACCGCTTCCGCAGGTGGTAGTGGATGTCCTAAACCGGTTGGAAGTGGCGCCGGGTCAACTAATGCCCAACGCGTGGAAGATTGTACTGGCCTGTGCAAGCGCGTGGCCGTAGGCGAACGAGGGGGCGACTATGACGGTGGACGAGTTTTTTGCATGCTACAAGGCCTCGGGGTAGCAAGAAACTTGGGTCACTTTGCAGGCGGCGGCAGGGAGGGGCTTAGTGTCGGGGTTGCCGTCATCAATAAAGGGGTGGAGGCCGCGGTGGTTCTACGTGTCCGCAAACGGAGGAGTTGGAGTGCGCACGGTGTGGAGAGTGCCCACCAAGTCTGTAGAGCCAAAGCTGGGAGCAGCAGCTGAGGAGAGGGTGAAGAAGGTGAAGGCATGGAGGGAGAAGGAGGGCGCCAAATGGGACGAGCTCGTTCAGCCGTCAGCCTTGTTTGCCGCAAGGTTGGGCCCTCAGCCGACCGGTGGAGACCTGGAACCGGCGGAATTAGAGGCGAGAAGGAAGGCGCAAGAGGCGGAGGATAGGACCATTCTCGCCAAGGCCAGTAAATTCAAAGAGTCACAGGCAGACCGGCCGCCGAAGCCGATCGCGAGGGAGAGGATCCGACCGCGCCCCAAACCACTGGGGGAAAAGGACTTGGGTGAATTTGAGCCACGACCGCCCCCAATTGATCCTTTGAAGGAAAGGGCCAACAAGGAGGTGAAGGATGTGGCAAAGAAGAAGAGAAGGGTAAGGGAGAGGGAGGAGGGGCCAGCCTTGAAGAGGATGAAGGAGGAAACGGCGGAGGAGACCCCCAAAGTGGGGTTGGGGGAAGCAGCAAAAGAGGTGGAAAGTGGGGCGACTGGCCCTGAAGAACAAATGGCAAGTGGGGCGATCGGTGCTGTGCAAAGGGCAGAGCCACAGCCTAACGAGGGTCTTGCGCCCCAAAAAGAAGGGGAAGGGGCTGGGTTGAAGACTGCCTTCTACCACGTTCCAACGGTGTCCGGGCGAGTGGAAGGAGAATGGAGAGAAGCCAGGATGGCTGCAGATCGCCTCGTAGGGGTAGTGGAAGAAGCAGCCGTGCGCTCGGTGGCTTGTTTTACTGAGGTTGAGCTGCTAAAGGGGTTATGCACTGCCCAGATGGAGGCGACTGCCTTAGCAGGAGCTATAGTGACCCTGGTCTTTTCCCATTTGATTGTTGTATCCGGACTTAGGTTCCATGGATCCTATCATTGTATAATTGTTGTTGTCGTCCTTTATCTTCTCTTTTTGAGTTATAGGATGTGTTGGGCAGGTTTGTTACAGGTTGGTTGGGTTTGGAAACCAAGTGTTGCTGTCCAGAATTTTGGACCTTCGCTCGAGCGAGGAGTTGGTCGCTCGAGCGAGCTTTTGTTTTTGGTCCTTCGCTCGAGCAAGGGTTTGGTCGCTCGAGCGAGAGTAGAATTTTGTGTCTGGTGGCTCGAGCCAGGGTCTCTTCGCTCGAGCGAGCGATTGCGTCTAGTATAGACCTGAGAGCTGTGTTTCTTCGCTCGAGCAAGCTTTTATTCGCTCGAGCGAGCATTCTGTCGCTTGAGCGTGCTTCTGGGTTGCAGACCTGAAGCATTGCATTCTTGGCTCGAGCGAGACTTTCTTCGCTCGAGCGAGGCTTTCTTGTGTCTCGTCGCTCGAGCGACCTATCCTTCGCTCGAGCGAGCCTGTCAGGTTTAAATAAGCAGCAGCGGGTTTTAAAACACTTTTTCATCCTCTTTTTGACTCCAAAACCCTAGGTCTGACTTCTCTCTCCCTCCACTCACCTTCTCTCTTAGGTTTCATCTATTTTTAGGGTGTTTCTACCCTAGGCTCTTTATTAAAAAGATAGAGGGGGTTGAGGGCTTTGTTTTAATCTGAACGTTTGACGGTTTGGAGCACTTTGCATTTTGATCATCTTCTCCATTCATGTTCTTCACTTCGAGGTAGGGATTTCCTACTCCATATTATAGGTGTTGTTCTAAGTTTCGGTATTTTGATATGTTGAGGTTGTTTGGTAACTTTGGGAAAAACCCTAGTTGTTGTAATAAATTAATTTGTATAATTAATTTAAGGAAAATTGGGAAATTATAAGCTTAAATGGTGTAGTTGGATAGTTTAATAACACACCCATGAAATTGTTGAGTTTATATTTGTTATAACATTTATTTCCTGTTTAGAGATAATTGTTTTGGGCTATCGGTGGAGGATAGTCGTGATTGTTGTAGACATTGCATGTGGATTAGGGAAAACTGAAACTAATCACATTGGTTAAGTCATCGATTTTGACTGTTGAATTAATACATAAAATACGTGTATTGATTGAGTATTGTATATGGCAAGTGTTTAATACATTGTATATGCATATTGTTGGGAGGAGATAGGGGATGTACTCCACGGTTTGGGAAGAGATAGGTGGTGGACTCCTAAACCGGATATTGTTTGGGAGGAGATAGGGGATGGACTCCATTAGCACCACTAATATGTGTGCTTATTGATTTATGGAAGTATTTTTACATGTTATTGATACATCACTAAAATGTGTATCAATTGGGAAGTATGGAAGTGAATTTTGGTTGAGGTTGATACAACACCAACATGTGTATCCATTATGATATAAGAAATGTTTAACATGATTTGATATCCCCATTGAATTGGAAATATTGTTAATGTGAGATGTAGTCTCACTGTTATAGTTTGGCCAGTTCTGAGCCATATTGATAATAATGGAAAGTGAAACGTGTCATAGACATTAGTGTCATGAGACTGTATAATGATGTAATTGATTATCTTGGTTAACCATCTATCGAATGCTATTGCTTTATTCAATGCTTATATTTGGTTTAGTATATTTCTGCTAGGCTGTGGCTCACCCTATACGGGAACATCATTTTCAGGTCCAGGTGATGTGCTACCTCTAAGGAATTAGCTTGGAAGGATTTAGAGTTGAAGACTCTGTTTAGATTAGTTGTTATTTCAATTTATTTGATATTACATGTAAACTCAAGCCAAGGGCTGAATTTGTAGCTGAGTTAGTACTCACATTTTTGTGCCCAAGTGTTAAGCTTGGAAAGATGTAAGCCCATAGGGCATTTATTTTGATGTTACATGTGATATCCTTCAATAATAATACTCTGATGAATGAGATAATGATTGGTTTTCTTTTATTAATGCATGCTACTGTTATATATTATGGGTTTATTTTGAGGGCGTTACAATTTGGTATCAGAGCCTACCGGGTTCGAATACTTTGGGTACGTGGGAAGTGATTAGTATCACAATGGGTTCATCTCGCTTGATAGAGACTTAGATGTACTGTTATATGCTTATATGATAACATGTTTATGTGACTATTTGGGTATGGAATGTAGTTTCTAGGATGTTGATTGGACCCTTGAGTTTCTGAAAGTCTTGTTGGAAAGGCACTTGATCAATGTTGTTTCCAACCGGAACTTTAGTGACGCCTCGGGACTATCATTATCCAGGAATGAAATTCGTAGGTGCTTATGTGATTATGTGCTTACGTGGAGTGAATTAATGTTGTCCAATGCATTAGGACGCAAGTGTTATAGCTTTGGCACACTTATTAATGTGCTAACGTCTTTGTTACCTTTATTAGGATGTCAGGACGAGGACGAGGACGTGGTAGGCGTGGTAGGCGTGGTGGGCAGGAGATGCCTATACCGGATGAGATTCCGGCAGTACAGGAGGGAGTTGGCCAGGCCAATGTGGCCGAGCCAGTAGGCCAGCAGGCTATGGGCGCTTTGGCCCGAGAGATAGCAGGGGCATTCAGGGAGTCAGTAGGCATTCTCAGAGCTGAGAATCAGGCTCAAGTTCATGTTGCGGATGCAGGGCCTTCTTTTCTGAAAAGGGAGTTCTTCCGGTCTAACCCGGACGAATTTTTAGGTGATCCTAAAGAGCCGCTTAAGGCAGATGAATGGCTCGAACAGACAACGAAGACGTTTGAGATGCTTGGCATCGAACGGGGTTCTAAAGGTGACCTTGGCATCTTTCCAGCTTAAGGGGGATGCAGGTCAGTGGTGGAAATTTACCAGAGGCCGTATAGGAGGGACTTGGGAGGCTTCGTAGCTACTTTCCAGGAGAAGTTCCTGTCTCCAGCTGTCAGGAGAGAGGTTGAGGAGCAGTTTTGCCAGCTTAAGCAGCAGCTCTTCAGTGGCCGAGTTTGAGGCTGCATTTACTAGTTGTCCAGGTTTGCACTTGAGTTGGTGGCGTCTGAGGAACGCCGTTGTTTAGAGTTCGAGAAGAAGTTGAGGCGTGGCCTCAAGATGAGAGTTAGGGGTTCTATGACGAGAGTATGGGCGTCTAGTGGATGCTGCAGCCCTATAGAGATCATGATGTAGGAGGAGGAGGAGAGGCAGAGGGGCTCCAAGAGGAGTCAGGATAGCCAGAGTGATGGCAGGAGACAGAGGGTTTTAACCCTCAGAGTCTCAGGGTAGCTTTTCTAGATCGGCTTTTCCAGTGACGAGTGCAGTTCTGGGAAAGGCAGCCAGGGAGACATTACCTGTTTCAAGTGTGGTCAGCTGGGCCACAAGTCTCCAGTTTGCCCGTAGAAGGAGGAGTACAGAGAGCAGCACCATCTTCGGCTCGATCTCAGAGCCAGAGTCAGGTAGAGGCCAGCGCTCTCGTGTTATCAGTGTGGTCAGGCCGGGCACATGAAGAGGTTTTGCTCGCAGTTGAGTGGCACATCTGGTGCATCTAGTTTGAGGCAGACTCAGAGTCATCAGCCAGCTCAGTCTGTTCCGGCCTCGAGGGCCAATCAGGGGGCTTCATCGTCCCAGTCTATGCAGCAGTCTTATGCTCCTAGGGGTGAGCAGGTTGATCAGAGATCGTTTGGGCGCGTGTATGCTGTTACCGCGCAGGATCTTGTACCAGCTCCATCAGTTGTGAGAGGTACCTTCTTGTTTTGCAATTCGGTTGCTAGTGTATTGATTGATACGGGTGCATTTCATTCCTTTGTGTCTGCTGCATTTGTATCTGTTTTGGAGTTGGAGTTAGCACAGTTAGCATCTCCTATTTGTGTAGTGTCACCCCTTGGGGGTGAATTGATCTTGAAACATGGTGTTAGGGGTTATGATACAGAGGTCGCCGATCATAGGCTTCCGTTTCCTTTTTTAGTTATGCCCATGAAGGGCTTTGATATTATTTTGGGTATGGACTGGTTATCGTCATACCGGGCAGTTATTGATTGCTACCGCTAGAGGGTCACTTGTTGTACCGTGAGCGGGGAATGTTTCCATTTCTTGGGGGACCGGGTTGGTAGTGTTTTGCCACCAGGGTATGATCCGCGAGGGCGGGGTGAGCTTAGTGGTCTACTTGCTGGCTTTGAGAGTGGTGATTGTGAGGAGACCCAGACTGTGTTGCCAAGAGTGGTTTGTGAGTACTCGGACATCTTTCCCAAGGACCTTGTTAGTTTGCCACCTCACAGAGAGATTGAGTTCTCTATTGACTTAGTGCCCGGCACGGCGCCGATTTCTATGGCACCTTATCGTTTTGCCCCAGCTGAGTTAGTTGAGTTGAAGATCCAACTCCAGGAGTTGCTAGATAAGGGCTATATACGTCCAAGTGTTTCGCCGTGGGGAGCACCAGCCCTCTTTGCTAAGAAGAAAGGTGGTGCTTTGAGACTGTGTATCGATTACTGGAAGTTGAATCGGGCTACGGTCAAGAATAAGT
>JAPPVO010001383.1:0-27960 GCA_030407325.1 Camellia japonica | reverse complement strand
AATAGGTGAAGAGCCAGAGCTGGAGCACCCAGAGGAGACCTCCTTGGTTAACATCAAGTGGTCTTTCACAAAATTGTGAGCAAGCTCTGTAAACATGGCCTAAAAGGTAAGGAGCAAGAGCTATATGTTTTTTCAAGACAAGTGCCTCCGCGAGGGGAGGAACTCAGGCATAATCCTCTGAGACGATGTGCAAAAAAGAAATTTGCATAACCAGTATAAAATAAAGGAAAAGAGTTCTCTGTCTTTCACAGGGCCTTCCTTTTTATTTTCAGCCTTTACAAAGTCATTATAAGAGAAATTTAAGGCTGGAAGGGAAAATTTGATAGAGGGTCCGGATAGTTGGGAGTAAAAGGAGCGCGCATGAGGGGAAAGCCCTAAAAGATGGCAAATATCAAGAATGGTGGGAGCCATCATGCTACATCGAAATTGGAAGAAATTAAAGCCATATTCCAAAAACATAAAGCAGCTGGAATTAAAAAAGGGTCCTCAGGGATGATGAACATGGAAAGACGAAGGGCGTCGAGGATATAGAGCTCCTGTAGGTCATCTTCTCTCGCGGTACAACCCTGTCATACCACTCCCCATTCGGTTCTCAGTGTCGGCCAGCAGCGATGAGGCCGGGTCATTCTCCAGTTGCTCCAGTCAAGCCCTCCTTCGTATAGAAGAAAGTGATCCTCCAAACGAGGGTATAAAGCAGGAAGTTGGTCAGGGGTCTCTCGAAAGATGGGACCTAGGACGTATTCTTGTTGGTTGCTGTGACGAGGAACAAAGAGACGTCCATCTATAGCGCTCGACCCACCAGTTGTTAGTTTGGTGATTTCTTCATCGATGCATTTCTTCAAAGCCATGGTAGGGCTGATACGGTCGCCAGCAAGCACTTTCAGCGAAGAAGGATCCATTGAGGAAGAGAGGGTTAATAAAGGATCGGTAGGGTTTGTGTGTTAAAAGAGCAAGTGATTTCAGAGCACAAAACAAAAGGGCTTTTGAAGGTTTCGTGTCTGAAAAATATATTGCGTAAGTCGTTAAGTACTAAAAAGTACGAATACGAAGAGTTTCCTTCAATATTGATACTTTTGGAGGGAAAAAACACAACTCAGATGCTGAGACTAGCTTCGAAGTAGGGTATTTGGCTTCGAAGCCAAATTTTGGCGCCAAAAATCAAACAACAACGGCTTCGAAATACATAAGCCGGCTTCGAAGCATACTACATGCTTAAAGATGCTAGAATGTTCGAGTATTGGTCTACTTCAAAGGGTTTAAAGACCTGTTTGAGGGTTATTAATGAAAATAACGGCCTTCGAAGCAAAACTTAGGATTCTTTAAGGATGAGAATTACTATTCGAAACATCAAAACCAATCGTTGGTTTTTATAAAAGGAGATTGTCTTTTAAACTAAAACAGCATGGACTGCTCTTCGAAGTAAAAGTGGTCAATTTAAAATTGATTGGCTATATCAACCATGACATATATTGGTTATAGTTAGTTTTGAAGGGTAAGGTTGTTAAATTCGAAGCACTAATTCTAGATGATATCAGTCAGAATTGTCAACTTTACTCCATAAATTGAAAAAAGACATGTTGGTTCCTTTTAGTGTTTCATTAAAAACAATTGAGTCCAGATTTGAAGGATGAGATTGTTCAATTCGAAGCTCTAAATTAGCTTTTAAAGACAAAAGGAAACAGAGTCAAACAATGTCAAATACAGAAGAACTTTGTTTGTATTCAAGCCAAGGCAATTACATCAAGTAACCCTATCTGGGTACAAACTCAAGCTCATAAAAATAAGGAATAGAATAAATAATAAGATCATAAAATTTAGTCCAACAATGATCAATGAATTTTTGTTCTTTCTTTATTGTATCTTCCATTTCTTCTAACATTGGCTGCATGTGTTGATGTGCTCTCACTTCGTAGTAGAGCTCTTCAGCCTTTATTTCAAAAGCTTCATCTCTCGATCTTTGTTCCAATTCGTCTATGACCAAATCATCCCAATATGTAGAATCTTTATTCTTGAAATCATCGAATTCTTCGATGAAGTTCTCTGCTTCGTACTAGGCATGAATTCGAAGAGACGAAAGTTGATCCAAAGATTGTGTAGTGACCATAGAATTTCGATGCCAGTGAAGGAGCACCGGAAGTTGGTCTAGGAACATATGAAGTTTTGCTTAGGCAAGGGGATTAAGGACATGGCCCCTAGTCAAAATATCACAAGCCCATCGAAAGTTCTTGAGAGGGACGTCGTCCTCAAGAACATTGAAGGGCAAGTGAGAGAAAGCTGCAAGCAGAAGTTGAGCTTGTTTCCGCTCAGCTGGAGTAGGGGAAGATGGAGGTTTGTAAGGTGGGAAGACCTTATCCATGGGAAGGGCAAGCCTCAGTTTCTCTGTCCAGGAAAGAGTTGTCGGAGGAGAAGGGGTAGATGGTTCTGCTTCAGAAGATGAAATAGATGCTTCTGTTTCAGAAGATGGAGAAGAAGGTGTGGATGCTTCTATTATGGGAGATGGCACATGAGCGAAAGGAACAAAGGCATTAATATAATCAAGCCAGTCAGAAGAACAAATCTTCGCCTTTTTGGCTAAGAATGATGGGTTGTACCCTTGTGCTTCTTCTAGGCGTCGGGTAGCATGCATTATCTTTGTAGGCATGGAGGATATGTACCATGCTACAAGCAGATTCTCCTCCAAACTACGTCGATGGTCAATGGGCACGTAGGGGTAGACCACTGAACTTCGAGCGTAAGAAGGAAATTCTAAAGGGTCAGTGAACTCAACAAAATGATGGTTGATTCGTTCCCTCAAATCCCAAGACTCAGGTGTTGACCAGCTTGTCCAGTCAGAAACCCCAGAAGAGGAAGAAGTTGCAGCTTCATCCCATGCAGAGGTTTACGAAGAAGAGTTTCCCAAGTCCATATTTGCAACTTGCCGAATCAAAGGCTTGAGAGCAGTTCGTTCGAGATACAACGGAAGGTTAGAGGAAGAACTTCTTGTATCTATATCTGCAACTTTTGAATCGAAGGATTAAGGGCAATGTGCTCGTAGTCCAAAGGTTGATAATTTGCAAAAGCTCCCATGACCTGAATATAGAAAGGCGGGTAAAGGTGGCTAATGAATGCGTGGAGGTTCTTTCGAGGGGAAGCAGCATTACTCAATGGCTCTTCATATGCTTGATCAGTAGAAAGGGAAGTTGATTTAGCCATGGTCTGTTCGAATACTAAGGTATTGGGATGTTCGACAAATTGAAAGAGAGTTAATGCAAATGATCACCAAACAGGTGACGGTTGTGTTTCCAGAATATGGACTCCATGCACGTTCTAAAAGCGCGGGAAAAAACAGTGATCCACTAATATCACCAAGTATTGGGTATATTAGTACGGGGGGTAATGTTGGCTATATATTTTGTAAAAGCCAGTTACAATTCGACACGTGCAGAGTAAGGGTATTGTGGGGAGATTATTCAAGCCTTCAATCCTAATCATACACGTGGCAATTAATATTGGTTCACACGTGATCTGAGTAGCACTAGATCAATAAAGAGATGCAAGGTGACGTGGCTTCAACGGTTACTCATATTCAAATTCAAATACAGGAGGGAAGCTCAACTGCAAGTGATGGCATAGTGGAACTACTTATAAGGCAACATGATCAGCGATCATGGAGGAACAGTTCGACGGTTTGAAGTGCAGTTCGAAGGTCATCCTTGAGAAGTATAAATAGCAGGGAAGGTCCCAGAAAAAGGCCACAGACTCAGATCCAACAAACCAGTCATTTACTTCATATTTTCTTTTCTAGTTTTACATTTCCTGCACTTTAAATTCCTGCACTTTAAATACCTGTTCTTTACATTCCTGCACTTTAAATTCCTGCACTGCACTTCGATTCATAGGAGTAGTTTCAAGTAGATCGTCACCGTAAAGCTCTTCGAGGCTGAGTTTGGATCATTGTAAGTGTTCATTTTAATAAAATACTTCAATTGTTCATCATTTGATTGTTATTTTACTTAATTTCTCCTAAGTCAAGCCACCAGTAAAAGTCCTCTTCATTGAGGCTGAAAGAACTAAAATACAATCGTCTGATAATTGGTTGGCAATTATAAATTCTGTAAGGACTGATTGATCCTTGTCGGCACGCTTGCATTTACAAAAATACCCTTCGAAAGCCAAAAAGCCAACAAATACTTGTTAGACACATCATTAATGATGATTTTTAAGAGTGATAAATTAGGTGTCTCAAATAAATTTTTATTTTTATTTTTATGATTGATGTTAAAATTTACAAGTTCATAATAAGAAGTAAAGTATATTATCTAATTTATTTATTTTTTTGGGTGAAGAAATTACACAAAAAATAAATAAAAATCAAGATTTGACTTTTGTAATAAAATAAATTTTTAATTTTATATTTTAATTTTACCAATTTTAATTTTAATCTTTTCATTTAAATCATTCATCAACCCAACGGAAAAAAAAAAAATTAATCATCAAACTCAATTTGTACATAAAATATTTAAGATATATTTTTTCATTGGGTTTAGTAACTAAAATATTATTTTTTTATTAGTTTTACTTAAGAAAAATAGATAAATAATTTAAATTAAAAATAAATTAAAAACTAAGATTTAAATTTTAAAAATTTAAAACTTATTTTATTATAAAAGTAAAACTCTAAAATTAATTTTTTGGGTCAAAAGATATGCGCTTTTACAATTGATTTTCGGGTTTGTTGTGGTCCAAGGAATTTTATTATTATTTATTTATTTTTGAGAACAGTGCAAGGATGTTCTGCCTGTTTGTTACAGCTTTTCAGAGCTAACTTATGGCTTTTAGCTTTGAAAAAGTTATTTTAGACTGTTTGGTTAAACTTATTTCAAACAGCTTCTGATTCTAACAGCTTATTTTAACTCAAAAAAGCTGATTCTGAGAAGCTGCTCACCCCTTGCTTCTGATTATTAGCTTCTGCTGTGGACATGTTAATTTATGGTTATACTCTTAAATTTTTTTATTTTTTATTTTTTTAAAATAGAAAAAGACTCAAATGGACTATAGATTATTATTATTATTTTTTATGAGAAATGTAAACAAACAAAAAATAAAAATTAATTGAAAAAGCTATTTCACAGCTTATGTAACAAACATACTCAGCAACTTAAATCTATAATCCAACAGCTACACCAAACAGATTAACAACTTCTGATTAAAGTCATAATCTATAATCTGTTAAGTTATAATTTATAAGCTGTTTTTAACAGCTACACCAACGGGCCGTTATCGTTGTTGTAAACCTCATTAGTCTTCGCATGATTATAGCCTTGAATTTCGTGTGCACAAGCATAAGAAATGGAACAGAGGATTTTTTTATTTTATTTTATTTATTTATTTATTGTGACAAATTTCACCTCACCGTTCGTGAATCGGCCATGTGCAATTACTCTTAATATTTTAAAATGATCACATAATTTTTATGTAATTTATGAATTGAAATATATTATTAAATATTTTATTTAATTTAATAGTAATTGTAAAATATGTGACAGATTAGAGAGATTATATGCTCATTTTCAAATTTTAAATAGATAAATCACACATGGAATAAATTATATGGGGTTAAAATACATTTTACCTTTCAAACAAATGACAAAAATACAAGAGTATTTCAATCGTTTTCATTAAATTGTTAACGGACCTAACAGAACATTTCAGTTCACAAAACACAAGGGGTTATATGGTCATTCCAAACATTAGGCGGTAAATCGTACATAAACCAAAACACGGGGGATAAAGTGAAATTTGTCATTTTTTAATTTTTATTTTTATTTTTAGATGGGTGGAATAGAGGATTGATGAGTAACACTATGAAGAACATTGCTATTTAAGATTAAAAATTAAATTTATTTTTTAAGTTTAATAATAATTAAAATATTAAAGGTAACATTCTCTTATATCTCTTCTAATAATTAATCAATCTTATTATTTACACATCATTGGGTTTAAAAAGTGAATCTGTATATCTTTATCTTTTTTTTCTTATTTTTTTTTAAAAAAAATTTAAGTGTTGTGTAGAGAAATTCTACTGTACACACCCTTTGAAAGAAGTGTATTATATGCATCCTTAATTGTGTCATTTTCTTTTTTAGTTATGACTAATTTTCTTGTTTAGTTATGATATTATTTTAGTTATGACTCATGAGATCTTAGTTATGCCTCATGTGGTGTTTGGTTATAATTTTTTTTTTTTTTTTATAGTGATAACTCAAAAATATCAATTTTTGTCATTTTCTTATTTAGTTATGAAGTGCATATGGTACACATCCTTTGAGGGATGCGGAGCATAGTCTTTCCCTTTTATGTATCAAGTGTTATTGATTTTATCTTAGAAAATTTAGCCAAACTCCTCCATTAGACCATTGTTTAGTGAAAAAAAAAAAGCTCAATTTATTTTGCTTCGTAAACCCCTTATAGAGGAGGGACATGTGAGTAAGAACAAAGTAAAATATCTTCTTTTGTTTTATAGACAATATTATCAGAGTAACATGTTAATGTCAAATAGAGTAACATATTAATAATATATATTTTTTTAAAAAATTTTATAGTCAACATGGATCTTATTGATAGGATTATAAAAATATTAATTTTATTAAAAATCGACATCTTGATCAAAAGTTATATTATTTTAAAGTTTAATATTTTAGTAATAGCGGAATGTGTTGGACTGTTCAATGAAATTTTTTTATACTTTTCCTTAGTGTATTAAAATTTTATGGGTAAATTACACTGACACCCCTTGAGATTTATGTTTATTACAGTTCCCTCCCTTACGTTTCGGAAATTACATCTCCCCCTTGAGATTTAAAGTTTCATTACAGATTCTCCCCTTCAGCGATTTAATTTTTTTAAATACCAGTTTTGCCCTCACTAAGTAAATTATATTGACACCCCTCACATTTTAGAAATTACAATCCCCTCCCTAAAGTTTAAAGTAGCATTACCAATTGCCCCATCAGTTAGTATTAAGTAGAAAAAAATTAATTGAAAAAAAAAATTAATTGAAAAAAATAATTAATTGAAAAAAAAATTGTTAGTAAAATTTTTAAATTTTGTTTAAAGGCCAACGTAAACTCATTTTTTGAATTTACTTTTTTTCCTCAAATTTACAAACTGAGACAACCATTTATAAACCAAAAAATTTATCAAACAAGTTTTTATGGCAGTTTTTAAAATTTTTGTAAATAAAAATTGAAAACGAAATGGTTACCAAACAGGTTTCAAATGTTAAAAATGTGGTAAAATTAACAAATAATTAAATAAGTCACCAACGTAAGAAATGATTTATTAAAAGATTCTTAGGCTATGTATGGTTGGATTTTTAGAATTTTTTTAAAAAAATTAAAAATTAATTTGGTTGAGAAATAAAAAAATAATAATTATTATTTTTATATAATTTTTATCTTTCGAGTGGTTAGAAATAATGTTTTACAAATTAAATTGAAACAACCATACGTATATATATAACCTGGCCAAAAGTTAAAATGATAATTATTTTTTACCCTTAAATGATAATTATTTTTCATTTTTTATTTCTTAACCAAATTAATTTTTAATTTTTAAATTTTTTTTTTTCTAAAAATCAAACCATACATAGCTTAAGAATCTTTTGATAAATCATTTCTTATATTGGTAACTTATTTAATTATTTGTTAATTTTACGACATTTTTGCTATCTGAGGCCTGTTTGGTAACCATTTCGTTTTCAGTTTTCAATTTATATTTACAAAAATTTAAAAAACTGTCATAAAAACTTGTTTGATAATTTTTTTGGTTTGTAAAATGTTGTCTCAGTTTGTAAATTTGAGGAAAAAACATAAATTCAAAAAATAAGTTTATGTTGGTTTTTAAATAGAAATTTAAAAATTTTACTAACAATTTTTTTTTCAATTAGTTTTTTCTCAAATAATTTTTTTTTCAAATAATTTTTTTTTTCAATTATTTTTTTTTGAAATAATTTTTTTTTCAATTAATTTTTTTTTCAATAATTTTTTTTCCAACTAATACTAACCGAGGGAGCAATTGGTAATGCTACTTTAAACCTTAGGGAGGGGATTGTAATTTCTAAAATGTGAGGGGTGTCAATGTAATTTACCTAGCGAGGGCAAAATTGGTATTTAAAAAAATTAAATTGCTGAGGGGGGAATCTGTAATGAAACTTTAAACCTCAGGGGGAGATGTAATTTCCAACACGCAAGGGGGGAACTGTAATAAACATAAACTTCAGGGGGTGTCAATGTAATTTACCCAAATTTTATTATGAGAGAATTTTGATTAAATTTCGTTTTTATCTCTACCCAAAAAGCTAGGGTTAGGTTTCAACCCTCAATCCTCCACCCTGCAATTTGTTATTGGTTGGTTGGTTTGTTCTGTAGCATGGGTGTGTTCGTTATCTTGGATTCTTATTGAGCTATGCCATATCATATTTCTACTAATGAAATAGCCATTTGTTTGTTTTTTTAATAGCAAAAAAATTGAAAACTTTGAAATTTTATAATCTGGACATCAGACAATTTGATCCATCTTTCTTTCTTATTTTTGACCAAGCGCCGCCCCCCCCCCCCCCCCCAACCCCACACAACACACAACAAACACACACACAAACACAAGTAACACAAGTAACAATTAGAAATAGAAATAGAAAAAAAGAAAAAGAAAGAAGAAGGCAAAAAAAAAAAAAAAAAAGAGTAACAGAAAAAGGAATAGTTAGAAAATTCTATTTCTCACAATACAACATTTGCATTTTCCTAATGGGTCTGGCTTCCCTCTAATCCGAGCTTACTATGGGTCTCGTTTCGATAATCTGAACCGTTAATGTGTAAAACTTATCGAGTACTACGTGCTTATTAAAAATCGCGTTGATCGAATATCAATAGTTACGTGATCAAATCAGTTTTGTATTAAAAAAAATGGACGATGAATAAATAAACGGTTGACAAAAATTTGATGCAATAAAATAGCTATCGATATCCGATCAATGTGATTTTTTATAAGTATATAGTACTCGATGAGTTCTACATATTGAACGGTTCGAATTATCGAAATGGGACTCGTGGTAGGCCCCCATAGGCTCAACAGTACCTTTCAATCCGATTTGAGATTTGAGGAAAACCAATCCCTTTCCTAATTTCCTAGAGCCACACAGTGATGCGTCTTGCCTCTGACAACCATGTACACAATTATGGAAGCCCAATGAGTGTCCATTCCACATCATTCCGTGAAGAAACTACACTCCACTACATAAGTTAACTAACTCGTTCAAATTAGCACAAAGTCGTGAGATTACGCCCAAAGCGAACAATATTGTGCTAATGGAGGGTTGGCTACTTGATTTGGCGTTATCTGTGGGAACTCCCAATGGATGTCTATGGGAACTCCCTTATCAGGAAACCAGTCAACTAGGGACTTATGTGGGAGCCCAATGGATGTCTGTGGGAACTTCCTTTTCAGGAAGCCAGTCAACTAGTGACCTATGTAGGAGCCTAATGAGTGTCTGTGAGAACTCCCTTATCAGGAAGCTAGTCAATTGGGACCTATGTAGGAGCTCAATAGGTGTCCATTCCACATCACTCAAGCTGTAAGGGTACGCTCAAAATGAACAATATTGTACTAACGGGGGTTTAACTGCTTCAACATTATTACTAATTAATTACTATTTTTATCTTCCTTATCTACATAGATAGTTGTACGAGAAGCAAATATTCCGGCAAGCCCGTACTCCTTTCTTCCCAGCTCCCTGTCTGTTTGATCGACCTGCGAACACAACGGCGATGAGCTACCCGGCAGTGTGTGGCCGGAAAACCCCTCCGACGGTCAAGTTAGCACACACTCAGGGATAGAGAGAGAGAGAGGAGAGAGTTGAATGTCTAAGTGTATCTCACCAAATGATCATCTGTCTCAGCATAGGGGGCGCAGACACGCATATATACCTTCTGCGCCCCAAATCTACTCCTATTAGTCTCTCGACATATGGTGCTGCTATCCCATCTGTCAGCACAAATCCAGCAATCACCACCTAACCAAACTGTCAGGATATCTCGGTGGAGCCCGGCAGACCGGCGGAATCACCTCGGCCTCACACGACCGTACTGCGCCGCATGCCCCAATGCTCATTAGCCGAGCTCCATACCGACCGAGCTTGGTTGCATTCCGGCAAGCCGAGCTCGAGGTAGGTCGAGCCGGTTAGCTGTACGCCTTCCTGCCGAGCTAAATGAACCATGGAATCTGGGATGGCAGGCAGTCATCTCGACCGAGCAACTTCCAGTAGCCCGGTTTCTACACAAACAGGCCCAAGTAGCTTGGTCCAACATGGCCCTGTGCCTTAACCAAGCAAAACCTCTCTGGACAAGCCCAAGCTACCGCGGCCCAAGCGTGTTCGGCACTCACTTGCCTTGCCCGGCCTTTGCCATGGCCCATTCCAGCTCATAAAATCTCCCTCTCAATTGCCCCTTAATTTCATCCACAAAAGCGTGACCGGGATTACATGATCCGACCGAGGTTGATCCTTCCTCGGTCTGTTGTTTGCAAGACATCAACCGTACTAATTCAAGTGCTCGGTTCCTCGATTTGCTCGGCCGACGTCTCATCTCGCCTGCCTGTCTCTTCAACTCTGACACCGCCATTAATTGGGACACGCGTCGCTCATTTATTGGCCTCGAGCAGCCAACCATCACGTCTCTTCACATTCAAAACTTTTGGCGGTCTCTCACTTCTATTTATATATCACTTCCACCTTCATTTTGTCCTTACTGACTCTTCTTCAGCTCTTGACGTTCCAAAGCTTCAGAGCCTTCGAAGAGCTTCTTTCTTACGTCTTGCTGCGTTCGTACCTGAAGACTCACCTCCAGCCCCATTCTGGTAAGTTCTTCGTCCTCTTTATAGCTATTTCAATTGGTATTTCTTGTTTTAGGGCACTAAAACCATAGATTTTAGGGTATAGTTCCCCAAAACCCTTCCCTACCCCTTGTTCTCCTTGCTGTTCTTCAGCTTCACTGATGAACACCTGAAGATCTGGGATGGACCGGGCTCCAGATCTTCTTTTGAATCCCAAAAAACGTTAAGACCGAGCAAATCACAAGTTTGCCAAAACCTTAGTAGAAACCGAGGTAGGCAGAGGACTTGGCCGCTCGACCGGGCTAACATCTGGTCCGCTTGAGCGACCGAGCTCCTTAGTTTGTCTTCGCAACCGAGGTGGTCTAGCACTTTTCCTGACCGAGCTAAAGTCAAGCTCATTTTGTGCGACCGCGCTTCCACTTACAATTACCCTCCTTTTCCTGCAGAGTCCAAGGGGACCACAGACCAATACCGAGGCTCTCAAAGACCGAGCAGCCATCAAACACCAGTCTGTGCCAAGCCACCTCAGCCGAGCTAAACCAGCCGGCTGCACATGGGGCGCTACCGCTTCTTTGTCGACACTCCGGTCGCCCTGGTCGCGTTTCGGGAAGAGTACAGTATCCCGGACGACGTTCATTTAGAGCTTGGCGTTGAGGACACAACCCCATGGGGTAGATTAGACCAGTGTCCCTTCACCGTGCTATCCATTATAGAAGGGGGCCTCCGCTTCCCGGTTAACCCGCTGATCCGCGAATTCTTGCGGCGCACCGGGCTAGCTCCAACCCAGGTCTCAACCAACATTTACAGAATAATCAATGGGATCCACGAACTGAATAACCGGCTAGGAAGCAAACCTAGGACTAGCCGAGATACTGCGCCGGTATACCCTCGGGCATACAGGCGATAGCCTTGCCTACTATTTAAAAATCAGACCGGGCAAGGAGAAGATAGTGACCGGCACCCCAGACAAGGACTTGCACGATGATGACTTTTTCTGGGTGTCCGGCAACTATGAAACAGCCGACGTACCGGGCTGGTTCATTAACAAGAACTTCAGTGCAACATGTAAGCTGTGCTACCTATTCGGTCAATTTAAATTTCTTCACTATTCTGTACTTAATATCTTTTCTGCTTTCCTTTGCAGCAATCGAAGCCCTGCAAGCCCACTATCATTATCCCAACGAAGTTGCCATTAGAACCGTGCTCCGCTACCGCAATCGGGATTGTCACAAGCTCCTCAGTTACACACCGACATACAGATATTCAGCTCCACACTAAAGCAAAGTCACAGACTTTCTTCGCGCTCCATCTCCACCTCCCGATCCCACACTACCGAATGTGCCACTCATCCGGTTGACCGAGGCAGACGAGATGGCCAAAAGAAGCCGCATCAAGAACCTCATCACCGCCACCTCCACCGAGATCCCGAGCATCGCAACCCGCTCTCCTGCTGCCAGGCAATCTAGCGGGACCATGGTTGCACTGGCGTCTCCCGTCGCCGGGCAAGCTAGCAAAGACAACCGTCGGGCTGGCAAAAGGCCACGTGCAGACCCTTCCACCGAGCTAGTTGCGGAGCTCAACACCGAGCAACCTGCCGTGATCGCTGACCTAACTCCGCCATGGAGGCCGCAACTCAAGCACCGGGGTAGGGAGATCCCGGCAACCGCCTTGGTCAAAGGTGACAAGGAGCACCTGCTGGCCTTTGACCTAACCAAGGCCTTACTGCTACCAAGCGACGTGGTCGGCAGTGACCACGTACCGGACACCCGGCTGGTGAAGTCCTCGGTCAAGTCCATGCCCAGGGTAAGAACTTTGCACACTTTGCCAAAAAAAAATTTCCAAGTGTTTGCTCGGTTTTCTTTCTAATCAAACCTTCTTCTTACAGGCCATCCAAAAACAACACTTGGTCATGGAGCTCATTCACCGACTCCGGCAGAAGGCCACCGACTCTGCCAACCAGGTGGAACACCTTTAAGCCGAGCTCGGTCGGTCCAAAGCTTTGCTGGAGATGGCAAACTCTGACAATTCTAGGTTGCTCGGCCAGCTTGGAAACGCTGAGAAAGAAAGGGACGCGCTCCAGGCCGAGCTGGAGACTTTGAAAGAATCAAATAAAAAGGAGCTGGAGGATGCTAACAATGCCGGTTTCAAGGAAGCCGAGGAGAGCTACACCAAGCAAGACCATGCCACCCAAGACATCTTCTTCAAGGTAGCATGAAAGGCTGCTTGCGAACAGCTCGGCCAAGGACCTGGGACCGACGTGTTCGCCTCTCCCCCAATTGTCTTCCTGCTGACGTACCTTGTGCCATATGCCAACGACGTCTTCAGTGCGTTGCAGGCTGAGGCAGAGGAAGAAGAAGCTGAAGATGCCGAGGAGAATGCGGAAGGTGACAACCGCCCAAATCAGGCCGGCCAGGAAAAGACTGGCGCCCACGAGACCACAACCACGGTTGATCTGGAGGCGACCGCGACCGGGGATGAATTCGCAGAGCTTTCCCCCTTAGTTTAATTCTCATTTTTCTTCTTTCTTTTTGTTTGAACATGTAACCGGGCTATCTGCCCCCTCTCTTGTAATTATCTTGCACATCAATGAAAAAGTTCAATTTTCATCAAGTGTTTGCACGGTCTTCAAGTTAAATAACTTCAGCCGGACAAAATACTTCGGCAAAAAAAAAACCATCGTGTTTAACTCATTTAACTGGAAAAGACATCTCGGTTTGAATCATAAAATTGAGTGAATTATCAACTCAGTCAACCGGAATAAAACATCTCGGTTGAAGAAAACCAAAGTTGAGCAAATCATCAACTTCGTCAACCGGAATAAAACATCTCGGTTGAAAAAATCAAAGTTGAGCAAATCATCAACTTCGTCAACCGGAATAAAACATCTAGGTCGAAAAAAATCAAAGTTGAGCAAATCATCAACTTAGTCAACCGGAATAAAACATCTCGGTTGAAAAAATCAAAGTTGAGCAAATCATCAACTTAGACAACCGGAATAAAACATCTCGGTTGAAAAACCTCAAAGTTGAGCAAATCATCAACTTAGTCAACCAGAATAAAACATCTCGGTTGACATTCACAAGTTTGAGTAAATCATCTTTCCAATCAACTGGAATAAAACATCTCGGTTGAAATCTCAAAGTAAAAAACAACAATTTGAATGCTAAAACAAAGATAAGACACTTCCATTATATTGACAAAAAGAATATTACATTCTGAAATGTGAGGCAAAAAATTCATTTGCACAAAAAGAACACAAAAGCTAAAAATAGTACAGTTTCAGGTTGGCCACATTCCATGGCCGGGGTATTCCTCTTCCCTCCAAATCGTCCAAGTGGTATGCCCCCTTGCCCGCCAGACCGGTTATCTTGTAAGGTCTTTCCCAGTTTGCTCCTAGTTTGCCTTCACCTGGCACCAGGGTGTTGCCCATGACCTTCCTCAAAACCCAGTCACCTACTTTGAACGGTCTGAGGTGCACCGTTTTGTTGTATTTTCTTGAAAGCTCTTGTTGGTAGGCGGCCACATGGATGAGAGCCTTTTCCCGGCGTTCTTCCACTAGGTCTAATTCTAGGGCAATAGCTTCGGCATTCAGCTCGGGCTCAAAACTTTCGCTGCGGAGGGTGGACATACCGACTTCTAAAGGGATGACCGCCTCCATGCCATATGCCAAGGCAAAAGGAGTTTCCCCGGTGGAGCGCCGCGGGGTCGTTCGGTATGCCCAAAGAACGCTTGGGAGTTCCTCGGCCCATTTTCCCTTAGCTTTCTCAAGCCTTTTCTTCAACCCGTCAAGAATGGTCTTGTTTGATGCTTCGGCTTAACCCGTTAGACTGTGGGTAAGCCGGAGTAGAGTTGTAGAATTCGATCTTCAAGTCTTCACAAAATCCTCTGAATAGGCGATCGTCAAATTGGGTGCCGTTATCAGAGATCAGAATTTTTGGGACGCCAAACCGCGTTACCACGTTCCGCCAGACAAACCGTTTTACATCCTTCTCCTTGATTGTCGCCAAAGGCTCGGCTTCAACCCATTTAGTGAAGTAGTCTGTAGCCGCGATGAAGAACTTCTGGTTGCCTAGTGCTGGTGGGAGTGGCCCCACTATATCTAGCCCTCACATCGCAAAGGGCCAAGGGCTAGTGAGGGGAAGAAGTTCCCTGGCCGGCTGGTGGATTTGGTGGGCAAACTTCTGGCACTTCTCACATTTGCGAACATACTACTTCTGCGCGTCTGCTTGCATGCACGGCCACCAATATCCTTGCAAGATAGCCCGGTAGGCTAGAGATCTGCCCCCTATGTGACTGCCGCATATACCTTCGTGAATTTCGTACAGGAAAGCTTCCACACTGCTTGGGTGTACACACTTGAGATAGGGACCTGTGAAAGACTTCTTGTATAAAGCGCTAGATGGAGAGAGCCAAAACTGCTGTGACTTCACCCGGACTTTATGTGCTTCCTTTTTGTCGGTGGGAAGGGTCCGATCCTTGAGGAAGAGGATAATTGGGTCCATCTAGGAAAGACCTAGCTAGGTGCAGAGTACTTCTGTCTGCTTGGCTTCCTCAATGCTGGGCCTTGGAAGGAATTCAATCAGGAGAGGGCTAGGAGATGTGCTATCGACCATTGAAGCAGGCCCAGCTAATTCATCTGCTCGGCCGTTTTCTTCACGGCCAATTTGTTGGACCCTTATTGCCTGGAATCACTTGATGTGGTCTCTTACCCGAGCTTGGTACTTTGCCATTCTGTCGTCTTTAGGTTCGTAAACCCCAGAAACTTGGTTAACCACAAGTTGGGAATCACTATAAACCATTAGCTCAAATGCGTGCATCTGAAGCGCGCTCTTGAGCCTGGCCAAAAGTGCCTCGTACTCAGCTTCATTGTTTGATGCAAGGAATCCAAGGGTGATAGAGTGTTCGATGGTCAGTCCATCTGGAAAAATCAGAACTATGCCCAGTCCGGCACTGTGGCGGTTAGAAGCCCCATCTACTAAAAGTTTTCACATTTCGCCCACAAAGAGCTTCCAACATTCTGAGGGGTCCTGAGAGGCTTGCAGGTGGATGGGCGCATGGTCGCTCGGCTGTGCGGCGTCAGGTTCAATGCTGATTGGTTCCACTTCCTCCCCTCCTGGTGATGCGGCACCGGACAGAGCAGGTTGGTCGGTAATACCCAACTCCGTCGTCGCATCGCCGAGCTGTAGCGTCGTGCTAACTGAAGGTGCTTCGGCGGGGGGCGCGAGTTTCGCATCGCCAACATCGCCTTGCTGTGTGACTTCGGTTAGATCTGTACTCACCTCCTCGGCTGCCGCCGCAAGATCCACTGGGCAGACAGGATGAATCCCGGGTGAGAATTCAGCAACAAAATCGGCCAATGTCTGGGCCTTTATGGCAGCGCGCGGTTGGAACTTGATGTCAAACTGCCCCAATTTGACCGCCCATTTGAGAATTCGACCGAAGAAGTCCGCCCGTTCGAACAAAGCTTTGAGGGGGAACTCGGTCAAAACAATGATTGTATGAGCATGGAAATAGTGCGCCAACTTCCTAGAGGCCATGATCAATGACAACGCAAGTTTTTCCAGCGGCAAGTATCTCGACTCTACTGGTAGCAAGGTTTTGCTTACGTAGAAGATAGGGAAGTGCTTGATTCCTTCCGACCAGACAAGCACCACACTAACTGCATGCTGAGAAACGGCCAGATAAAGGTAAAGTTCTTCGCCGGGCCTCGGTGTTACCAACAGGGGTGCTGAAGACAGGTACTCCTTGAGTTCGGCCAAAGCCCGATCACATTCTTCATCCCATGAGAACTTTGATTTCAGAGCTTGAAAGAATGGGCGACAGCGATCTGATGACCGGCTTATGAATCGGTTAAGCGCAGCGGTCATTCCGGCCAGATGCTGCACATCCTTAGCCGAGCTTGGCTGCTTTAACTCTTGTACAGCTCTGATTTGTGTGGGGTCTGCCTCGATGCCTTGGTTTGTGACTAGGAAGCCTAAGAATTTTTCGAGTCCCACGCCAAAGTCACACTTAGACGCATTCAGGCGTAGCTTGTGTCGTTTGAGAATGGCGAACATCTCGGCCAAGTCGGACAAGTGGTCTGCTTGATGCCAGCTTTTGACCACCATATCATCAATATAAGCCTCCATTGTCCGGCCTAGCAGAGGGGCGAACATCTTAGTCACCATCCTTTGGAAAGTTGCCCCGGCGTTCTTCAAACCAAAAGGCATGACTCGGTAGCAGAAGAGTCCCCTCGGAGTAGTGAAAAAGGTGATCTCACGGTCGGGGCCATACATGGCAATCTGATGATAGCCGCGATAGGCATCCAAAAAGCTGAGCCTGTTATGTTCGGCCGTTAGATCGACAAGCTGGTCTATTCTGGGCAGAGGAAAGCTGTCTTTAGGGCAAGCTCGGTTGACGGTCTTGTAGTCGACGCAAACTCGCCACTTCTCATTCTTCTTAGGTACAACGACCGTGTTTGAAATCCACCGAGGGTAGTGCACTTCCTAAATAGCTCGTGCCTCAAGCAAGTTCTTCACCTCTTCTGCAACTACCTCGACATGGTGTAGCGCCGATCTCCTGGTTCTCTGAATGACCGACTTTGCCCCAGGGAAAACATTGAGGTGATAGAAAATAAAACTCGGATCGATGCCGGGCATGTCGTAAGGTGACCATGCGAAGACTTCGATATTTGCCATCAAAAATTCCACCATCTCGGTCCTTTCTTGGGCGGTAAGGCTTGATCCAAGCAAGAAGAACTTGTTCGGGCTCTCCGTGTCAATCCGCACTTCTACCAACTCTTCAACGGCTTTGTCCTCAGCCTTGGTGCCCACATCGTCAAGGACTCCCCGGTCTTCCGATCCTTTAATCATTTGGACGAAGCCTTTGCAGCTCGGCTCTCGTTCACTGCCATGAAGCATTGCTTCGACATGACCTGATCACCCCAAACTTCCTCAATTGCCCCCATAGCCGAAGGGAATCTCATCACCTGATGGTAGGTCGACGCTACGGCTTGCATAGCGTGAAGTCATCCCCTTCCAAGGATCAGGTTATATGTGGACGGCACTTGCAATACCCAGAACTCCACTTGCTTGATCACGGATCCCGCTTTGACCGGCAAAATAATTTTTCCCAAAGGCCACTCCGGTTGTGAGTTAAAACCAACCAGTGGCGAAGTTGCCGGAGCCAAGTCTGTATCTCGAAGTTTGAGCTGTTTGAACGTGTCGTAATACATGATCTCGACCGAGCTTCCCTGGTCGATCAAGATGCGTTTGCCATCGAATTCCTTGACGCGGAGTGTAACCACTAAGGCATCGTTGTGCGGCGTCTGAATGCGCTCTAAGTCCCTTGTAGAGAAACGGATCACGTCTTTCTCTTCGGTCTTCCCCTTCTTGATCGTGGGCTAGACCGACAAAACTTCCCTCATGTGTTCTGCCTTTTTGATCATACCTCGGAGCTCGTATACACGCGTCGGCTCCACTATGCAGTGGATGACATTAACAACTCCTTGTGGGGCGCCTCCAAGTCATCCGGTCCACGGGGGTCAACCAGGGCTTGATGTGCGGCCTTCATACCTCCATCAATGTAAAGGTCCAAGTGACCGGTTGCGACCAGCTCCTCCAAGTGTTGTTTCAGAGGCAAAAAATCCTCCATCCGGTGTTCGCGCTTCCAGTGGAATGTGCAGCGGTACCGCAGATTGAAGCCTTTTTGTGCATTGCTTAACTTTGCAGGAAATCGGACGTAATCCTCGTCACGAATTTCACTAAGTATGCAATAGATTGGAATTTTAAAAACCGTGGTGATGCCCGTCCGAGCTTTCAACCTTCGGTTTGCATCAGCTACGTTGTCGCGGGGGTATTCATCTCGGTCATTCCACCGATCTCTACCCCGGTTTCGACGATTTGAACCTCGGTCAGATTCCTCGGCGCGATCATTTGAACGGTTAGTCTCCTGTTCGACCGCATGCACCTTGCCAGCCGACTTCTTGTCTGTTGCTACCGGGGTTGCCTTCACGATAGATGCTGGCACATCATCTTCTACTCGAATATGCTCGTTGATGCGCTGCATAAGTTGGCCCATAGATGTCAGCTGGTGCATGGTAAGTGAGTCCCGCAGTCTATGTTCGACCGGGAGACCACGCTTATATTGTGTGATTGCCAGGTTGATCAGGCAATCCAAGATCTCATTAAAGGTTTCCCAGTATCTGGAGTTGAATGCCTTGAGTGTGTCGCTCGGCTCCATCTTGACACTAAGAAGGTGGCCAACTTCCTTTGGCGTTCTGGTGTTGGTTTTGAAACACGTCACAAAGGCTTCCACCAACTGCTGCCACCTGTCGATGCTCCCCTTCGACAGCCTCTCAAACTATTTCAAGCCCAGCTCGCCCAAACTTGACGGGAAGATAAGGCACATAAGAGCGTCATTCCGCCTATGTCCGGCCATGACCTGTCGGAAGTGGCTTACATGCATGTATGGATCGGTCTTTTCGTCGTAGAGCGTGAACTTTGGCTAGTGGAAGCCCACGGGAAGCAGTGTTATTTCTATCTTGAAGGAGAAAGGGATTGCGCTCAGCCTCGCCAAATCCGTGTCTGGAGGAGGAGGCACAGCAAGGCGGGGTAGAGGCATTACGACCTCTTCACTGGCGCGACCCCCATAGGATAACCGCTGGAACGCTGGCACCCTATGAGTCTCCCGCCGGCGAGCCCGCTCCTTCAAGACTGCCCGCAAGTCCTCTGAGCAAGCGGAATAAGAATACCTCGACGTCGTCGCCGGATGCGAGGGCTGATAGGTACTGTCTTGCGCACTAGACCTCTTTTCAGGCGCGTCGGACTCTCCAACCCTGTAGCTTCTGGTGATAGAAAGGGAGGGAGTGTGCCGTTGGCTCTAACTGCCTGAACGGCGTGGTTGGGTGTGCTCACTGTGGTCTCCCACTCCAGCAACACCCTTCCCTTTGACATGCTGTTTAAGATCTTCCATCTCCACCGCCATTCTCCGGATGACGGCGTCTTGGTCTCTTAACTTGTGCTCCAGACGTCTGGCGTGGGAATCTCTCCGCCGCCGGTGACCGTCTGGACTCCGAGAATGACCAAAGCTTCTTCCGCACTTATCCCGCGTGTCTCTCGAATGTCCTTCTGGAGAAGTCTCCAGGTCTGCGATCAAAGGAATGGCGGGGTGTCCTTCTCTCTGTCTAGCTGACTCCGGGGTAACTCCGTCTATGGCGGACAACGGAATCTCGTTGTTGTTCGCCATGGACGGCGATTAGACGAGCTTGGAAAACAAGGTTTTGTCTATCAAGGTTCCCACAGACGGCGCCAATTGTACGAGGAGCAAATATTTTGGCAAGCCCGCACTCCTTTCTTCCCAACTCCCTGTCTGTCTGATCGACCTGCGAACACAACGGCGGTGAGCTACCCGGTGGTGTGTGACCGGAAAACCCCTCCGACAGTCAAGTTAGCACACACTCAGGGATAGAGAGAGAGAGAGATAGAGGAGAGAGTTGAATGTCTAAGTGTATCTCACCAAATGATCATCTGTCTCAGCATGGGGGGCACAGACACGCTTATATACCTTTTGCGCCCCAAATCTACTCCCATTAGTCTCTCGACACGTGGTGCTGCTATCCCATCTGTCAGCACAAATCCAGCAATCACCACCTAACCAAACTGTCAGGATATCTCGGTGGAGCCCGGCAGACCGGCGGAATCACATCGGCCTCACATGACCGTACTGCGCCGCATGCCGCCATGCTCACTAGCCGAGCTCCATACTGACCGAGCTTGGTTGCATTCCAGCAAGCAAAGCTCGAGGTAAGTCGAGCCGGTTAGCTGTACGCCTTCCTGCCGAGCTAAACGAACCATGGAATCCGGGATGGCAGGCAGTCATCTCGGTCGAGCAACTTCCAGTAACCCGGTTTCTAAACAAACAGGCCCAAGTAGCTTGGTCCAACATGGCCCTGTGCCTTAACCAAGCAAAACCTCTCTGGACAAGCCCAAGCTACCGCGGCCCAAGCGTGTTCGGCACTCAACTTGCCCGGCCTTTGCCATGGCCTATTCCAGCTCATAAAATCTCCCTCTCAATAGTGATGACCTTTTTTTGAATGGTTGAGATTTTTTTTAATGTAATTATCAGTTATACCCCAACTTTTGTACTATTATACTTTTGATTTTTGAACAATTAAAATCTCAATCATTTAAAAAACGCACTTTAGGATCACCTCACAGAAAATCACTCTAGGGGATCCGAATTCATGATGGTCATTGGTCAGCAAGAGAAAGTTTCAACTACAAATGTGATGAGACATAGCATACTCCGATAATTCACTACAAGAAAAATGATCTATTACAATTTACAATGTTAGATTAAGGCGTTTGCTTGAAAATGTCGCAAATTAGCATCGTTTTGATCTAAGTGCCACCATATATCATTTCTCTGGCGCCGTTCTGTCTTTACAATACTTCATTTTGTCAATTAATTAAAATCTTAGTAATTGTTATCGTTTTTATTTTATTTTTTTTATTTATCACAAACTCTCCATCTCCCACAAGTGTTTTTTCTTCGAGATTGTTCGATCTCCTTTGATTTTAATCCATCCAGTTAGATGGGTTTCTAGATTTCTTAGAAAGGACTTTTCAATCCAGACTAGTAGAGTTCACTCGAGATTTAGAGATTTCTATGACTGCACAATAGCAATCTGAATATGTATATGATTTACATTCAATCAGCTTAATTTTGTTCGATTAACTAAATAAATATGTTGGTGAAATTGATTAGAATATGCTTGTTGTACTACCATCTGGTTCTTATAACAGAATTCTTTGCTTCTTTGCACAAATTTTGTTTAAGATTATTCACCAACATTGTTGATATTAGTCTGCTATTAGAATATGTTGTCTTAGTCATTTACTATACTTGCATATTCCTGCTTCAAAGTTTGTTGTTTTCTTTTTGTTTTTTCCTTTTTTCAGAGCACTGAGAAATTTTGCAAGAAAAATATTCTCTCTTTTCCATTTAAATTATGATATTATGTTGGGTTAATTACGACGGTAGTCCCTGTATTTTGGTCATTGTGTCATTTTGGTCTTTATAATTTCAATTAGCTCGATTTTAACCTTGGATTTATAACTTTGTCTTAATTTAGTTCAATTAATTCAACTCTTAGCATTTTTATAATTGGTATTTGTGATATTTTTAAAGGCAACATTATCAATTAGAGCAAATTGATACAAAATTTAAAATTGAGTCAATTGAAAGTGTAAGGACCAAAATGACACAAGGGATACCAATGTAATTTGCTCTATTATTTTTTTAAATTGATTTGTCTACACAAGTGTGTTATATGTAAATAAGAGAACTATTGACGTGCAAATTTGACAATATTAGAGCATCTCCAATGCTTCATCAAATTTGAGTAAAAAATTGATGAAAAGTTTGATCTAATATTATGCAATCCAATGGTGTATTTAAAATTTTCATCAAATCTTATTATAAGCCCCGATTGTCCAAGAAGACGTTCGGCCATGAGTGAAAATTGACATTTATATAAAGAAAGCCCGATTTTCTAGGAAGACGTTCTACCCAATAGCCACATATAAAATTTGATGAAACTCCTTTGATTTGATGAAAAATTTAACTCTCCCTTCATTTGATATTGATTTGCCGAAATGGTTGGAGCTGGGACTAAGGTAATATGCCCACTTGTCTGCTTTTTGTTATGGGTGTAAGGTAATATATTGGAAAGCTTTCAAGGAGCTACACTGCTTTATATTTTTTTAATATGTTCATACCACAAAGACAATTTGTTTAACATGTTCATACACAAAGACAATCATACATCCTTAATTGTTTACATTAGTGGAAGAATGTAATCTATTATTGTGCTCCTATTGGAAGAACTGCAGTGGATGGCGTGGAAAAGATTTCTAGCATTCAAAAAGTAAGAACCATGACCAATCTCCCTTATACTGGCATGATATTACACTTGCACTAGACGAATTTTAGGTTTTGAATATATTTGGAGGTAATGCCTTTCACTCATGCATTATGTAGTGAGAGTTCTTGAAATTAAGAAAGTTGTATCCCTCCGAAATGAGGGGGTTCTTGGAAAGTTTGGTGGGGAAAATTTTCATATGAAGCGATTTTTTCTTTCAATACATTTTTTTTTTGGGTACTTACCAATCAATTCCATTAATTAGACTTATTTAAATACAGGTCCTAACTGATAAATTTATTACTGTAAATTTATTCATAAAAATAAGAGAGACTGATAAATTTATCGATAGGACTTAACGGGTAATAAGTTCAAAAAATAAGACATATTGTTAATTTATCCTTTTTTATTAAGAATTGGGGAAATTATTTTAGATCTTGCCAAAATATATGTTTCCTGTAAAAAAATGTAATAGATAATGAGTCACTCTTAATTATTTTTTCATAGAAAACATCATTCAAAAGGAGAATTTTTATAGGAAAATTGATCCATATGCTTCAAGCGGCAAAATAGTATTTGTTTCCAACCCATCTCACTATTTTAATTCATTTATTTTTATTCTCTATTTTTTTATCTATTGGTGTTCAATCCAAATGCTAAGGAATAATTTTATTTATATGCCTAGCCATTCTCATCTTACTTGTCAATTGTCTCACCATCTTTATCATGGGTTACTTATCTGATTTCTTTTAGAATTTGATGTTGTTCTGTAAAATATGTGGCATTTGATACCATTTGTTGTTTCCAAGTACATATTCTTTGGAATCATTAATCATTAAATATTGAATGAAAAAACTCTATTACATATATGAAATAAGGAGAATCAAAGTCCACTATTTGGTACAATTATGCTACATGACATGCAAAACGTGGTGCAGTATACTCTACAATCAAAGTATTTCAACGAGCTTGAAGGCTCTTCCTGGTATTGATAATTGATAATTCTCTACTTTGTCTTTGGTGGATAGACTTTCTAATCATTTGTTGGTTTTTAATTGTCCATTCATAGAACTTTATCCTAACATTCCCAATTTAATATTGGTTTAACAATTTACTGGCTCATTACTTTTCTTCTAGCAAGGCTAGAGTAGCTTCTGTTTGCTTTCATTTTCTTCTCTCCTTTATTTCTTATTTTTGTTTTTTCATGGTTAGATTCAGAAATGCTAAAGTATGCTTATGCGGAGCTGGAGGAATCCCATGGAGCAATTCAGGTTGAGCATGTGTGATATATGCTTTCTTTTTCCTAGCCAGATTTCTTGATTGTTTGTTTTTTCAATATGGTTCAATTTTCAAGCAGCTTGCAAAAAAAGTCTATGAAAGCCTTTTAGGGGACAGCACTATCGTATAAATAAGTATGGAGTTTCAATTTTTTACTAGACATTATTTTCATTACTTGTACCATAATTAATGTACTGTTGCAAAAAAAACTGAGATGTCTGTCAGGTATACTCAAATGTGGATGGGTCAAGACCGATAAATAACCTTTTTAATGACATGATGATAATTTATTTGCTTAATCATTGAGAGTGGTTGAAAACCAAAGCAAGAGCCATTTTGAGCACAAGTAAATGTTTGTGTATTATGAAATTTGTAATTTTGTTAGGACATGTGAAGGTAATTGTAGTTTGTTGATCTTTTCTTAGTCAAGCTGTGCAAATGCAAATGTGTCTCATAGATCTCGTAAAGTTTTTGTTCTCTAACTTTGGCATTCTTGAAATCTCTACCTCATTTTCTTTTTTGCCTTTGTATGGCTTTGTTTGATTGCTAGAAAACCTGGTCAATTCCAAAGGGATTGTAGAAGAACAACTTCAAAAGTGAAAAAATAAATAAATTACGGTGATTTTCCGTTTCAAATCCTTTTGTTATATATATTTATATATTCAAGAATTTCCATTTTTTTTTTTTTTACAATTCCTCATCTATTTTAACAACATAGGGAGGGTAATGGATCATGATATATTGTGGCTCCAAAAGGACTTTGGCATATATATCTACAATTTTTTTGACACCAGGCAAGTCTTTAGTTTCCTGTGATATTATTGATCAAATAAAGTGTAAATGAGAAGCCTTTTGTGGTTTTGTACATTTTCTGTCATTCTCTAGATACAAAACTCCCTCAATGGAAGCTTTGAAAAGGCTTTGAGAAAAGTTCAGATTAGTTGCTAGATATGCAATTTGGAGTCTCCCTTACAAGTTTGAAGTTGGTAGGTATTAGCAATGGGTATCACCTCAGTTTTTAAGTGTTATGTGTTTGCTTTTAATTAATTAAGGGGAAATTACACAAAAAACCCTAAGGTTTAGCACCTTTTTCAAACTAAACCCCAGGTTTCAAATTATGACAATTTGTACCCCACCATGCCACCCGTGTTGCAATCCAATCCCCCCATCCATTTTCGTCACTATTAGTTAACGAAAGACTGATTTGGGCGCCAAAATTGCCCTAATCTTCATGATTTAGGGCAAAAGACACCCCTCCATTGTGATTTACAGCTCCATGCAACCCACCTGGTGATTCAACCCGCAATTGAAGCCACGCATCGAAGGAAGACAATAATTTCATAATTGATTTTCCAAAAAGCTTTGGACTCTGAGACAGAGGTAAGAAATGGGTTCGTTTTGGTTGTTTTATACTAGTTTTCCTCTTCATTTTTTCTCCCTTGTTGACCTTATTTTTCTCTCCATTGTTAACTTTGTTTTGTCTGCATTGTTGACCTTCTTTTTCTCTTCATAGTCATGCAAACTGTTTTCTATTCCATCAAAGTGAAAGACAAATATGAGTGAAGGTAATAGCTCGGGTGGGAACAATTAAGGTGAGTTGACTTGTTGCAGTTGTGGGTTAAGAGCGAAGATCAGAACTTGGTGGACTCATGCTAATCCTACTAGGAGGTTCTTGGGTTGTCCTAATTATGGAGTAAGTGTATACAATTTTCCAGTAAAGTCAGTTAGCAATTTTTCAGTATTTATAGAAAATTGAGAATAAAGTAATATGTTCAATTTGAAGAAGATAATAACTACATGGAAGATTCACCCAAAAACAATTGCTCATTTGTTTATGTTTGACTGCAATTATAGAAAAATAGGGCTTGTGGTTTCTTTTCCTGGTACGATCCACCCACATGTGCTCGTGGTAGACAAGTGTTGCCGAAGTTGGTGGATAAGGTTGCAGCACTAGAAGAATGTATCAATGAGGTTACACAATTAGAGGGTTGTTCAACGTTATCGTGCACGACAGAAGTGACTTGTCATTGCCTTGATTGCTACATTGCTTATGAATTGACTATTTGTATTCCAAATTAGTGTTTAGGCTTGCTATGTAATTGATAATATGTGTTTTGGTTAGGTACATTACTTCTAAAATGTGTTTCGAGGCTTAGAGCGATTCGGCCTGTTTGATGGCGATAAATCCGGGCCCACCAATATTGGACTTGCGATAAATTCGAGACCACCAACCTTGGACTATTGGGCCTAATTAATTTAGTAGGCTCAAATAGATCTCTAGGTTCATGGTTCCGAACCCTTTCAAGATTAAGCCAATACCTCAGAAAATAGATCTCCTCCTGAGGGTTTCATCTCTTTTGAAAACAACGGTTAACCTCTTCGGATGCCCGTATGATCTGAGCCTCCTTGGATAGCCTTTTTAGACTCTCTTTAGAGATATGTGCTCTCGATAGGTCTTCCTTGGCCCAATTTGTTGGCTTTCTTATGGACTCATTCAATAGAATTCACTTGGGCCCATACTTGGGCCCATTTGGCAATAATTTCTCCAAGCTTACCAAATTTTGGGCTTTCCGATTGGGCTTCGATTGGGCCCAATTAATTAGTGGGTTCAAGTTAACCCCTCTTATAGAGAATAAATAGATCTTAGACATAGAAAGTTAAGCCGCTAAAATATAATAATCTAAGTGTATTTAACATTTTATTTATTAAAAATAAAATACTTGACAAAGTCATGACTATGTTGTCAATATATCATTCTTATCCGTTGATTGCATTTATTTTTTTTTTCTTGACATTTTATTCAGTCAAAATTAATTTACCTAGCAAAGTCATGACTGCACTGTTAATAGATTACTCTTATCAATTACTTGCATTTATTTTATTTTTTTTCTCTACCTAAAACATGCAATTAATTTGTAAATTTAGAAGAGGTGTTTGCAATTTTGCGTGTTATCACGAGTCATTAGGCCCCGTTTGTTTTGGGGTGTATAGAGTGGGATAGGATTAGGATAAAGGTGGGACTCATTTAGTGTTGTGTTTGTTTGTAGAGTTGGGAAAGGGATTGAGATGGAAGAGAGGGTTAGGATGGAGGTTGGAAGGGGGATTGGGATAGAGGAGGTGGAGGTAGTATTAGAAAAATAGTCTGCCGGACTAAATTTTTTATTTTTTACATATTGGACATTTTTTAATTTAACATCATGAGTATTTTGAAATAAGAGAATAAATAGATTTTAAACATAGAAAGTTACAAGCCCCTAAAATATAATAATCAAGTGTGTTTAACATTTTATTCATTGAAAATAAAATACTTGACAAAGTATGTTGTCAATATATCATTCTTATCCGTTGCTTGCATTTAAATTTTTTTTTTCTTGACATTTTATTTAGTCAAAATTAATTTACCTAGCAAAGTCATGACTACACTGTTAATAGATTACTCTTATCAATTACTTGCATTTAATTTTTTTTTTCTCAACCTAAAACATGCAATTAATTTGTAAATTTAGAAGAGGTGTTTGCAATTTTGCGTGTTATCACGAGTCATTAGGCCTTGTTTGTTTTGAGGTGTATAGGGTGGGATGGGATTAGGATGGAGGTGGGATCCATTTAGTGTTGTATTTGTTTGTAGAGTTGGGGAAGGGATTGAGATGGAGGAGGGAATTAGGATGAAGGTTGGAAGGGGGATTGGGATGGAGAAGGTGGAGGTGGTATTAAAAAAATAGTTTGCCGGGCTAGAAATTTTTTATTTTTTACATGTTGGGCATTTTTTTTGAACATTAATGTTTAATTTTTTGTATTTTTTATTTATTTTATTATTTTATATAAAAATAATTTAACAATTGTTACGCTAACAACTATCATCAAAATAAACACAATTTTACATAATCTCCTCACTATGAATCTCTTTTATTCTA
>JAPPVO010001382.1:0-34218 GCA_030407325.1 Camellia japonica | reverse complement strand
CTTTTGCCTGGGTCGCCCTTCCGGGTTTTCGGCCCAGTGAGCCTCTCAAAGGGTAACAGTCCATGCCAAATGGTTTTAAGATTGAGGCCCTCTGTATCCAGGAGAGTGGCTGTTGTTTGATTTGCAGAAAGATCCACTTTTGGCTCTTCGAGCACATCGGATATTTTTTGCCCCTAGTTCGAGGGGTGCTTCTGATCTAGCTTTGCAAGCTTCTTTTGACGACATCTGATCCTCTTGATCTGACTTTGGTGCCTCTTGTTCGAGGGCTGCTTCAAATTTGGCCACACAGGCCTCACATCATGATTGTCCTTTGAACGTTCTGAATCCAACTTCAAGGTTTGGAAGCAAGGGGTTGAGTCTCGAGGCCGGAGCGATCCTAAGCTGCACAATCTCAAGAGCGATTCCACACATGTCTTCGCAGGACCGCGCAAAACATTTTTTGAAAGTTTTTTTAAGAAAGCGACAAATCGCTCGCGCTGAAGACAGTGTAGGACCAATCTGGATCAAAGCTAGGGTCCTTCTCAGTACTCATACTAACAAGCATGATTTCATTCATTAAGGGCTTAGCATGCCTCTCTTTCTCTCAGTTTGATCAAAGTTTTGCAAATCCCGAGGAATTCCTCCTTCTTTGTTTTTATCACAGTGTTCAAAAGTTTTGAAAAACTCAGGTCATTACAATGACTTCAAGGCACAAGAGAGCAGGTGGAATGCACTGCCATTTCATTCAAATCCTGGCACAACTAGCACACGGCAGAAGCAAATGCGAGAGCGTGGAAATCACTGCTGTTTCATTCAAAATCTGTTGGCATAACTGGCTTCCTGGCAGAAACAGACTCAAAACAAAACAAAAAGACAAACGCAAAACAAAATAGTGACGCCCGAGGTAACACCCCCGAATCACCCGACTCCTATACAACAGGACTGACTCGATACACACAAGACAGACCCAAAACAAAAGAGACTGACTCAAAACAAAAAAAACTCAAAACAAAACAACAAACTGACCCAATACCCAAGTCAGAAAGCACAAAAACTGGTATTTGCACATTGCTCAGAACAGTGCGTGCCATTCCCACGTCTGGAGTTAATCGAGCACCGTCCGCAGGTGGTTCATCCCCCGTTCACATAACATTATCCCCCAAGTTCACTGACCCAGTGCTGATAGACTTTGCTGAGCTCGGCGGGAGGATGACCCCGTTGTCAAATAGATCCTGTACTTCATGGCGAAAACGGAAGCAGTCGTCGGTAGTATGGCCAGTTTGTTGATGGTATGCGCAGTACTGGGTAGCATCATGCGTAGCCGGAAGAGGGTTCGGGAGAGGCCGAGGCTCAAGGGGTTTGAGATGGCCTTGTCCAACAACGATTTGGAGAGCTTTGGACAAAGGCATATAGAGGGCATGGAAGACCCTCCGACCTCGGGGTTGATACTTCTGGGTTTGTGGATTTTTGCTAGACGCACTAGGAAAGGGATTAGTAGGTGCTGGCCTGGTTTGCTGATCTCTTCTGAGTGGAGGATTAGAGCTAACAGGATCATATCTGATACAACGACCCTTCTCCCGGCTTGCCCCTTGATTCAAACTGCCCCCAACTTGAGTAGCGAAAGTGTCATCCACAGCTTTTGCAACAACTGCGAGGACTTGCTCTTTGTTCAGTCCCTCGGCTTTCAAAGCCTCAACAGCAAACATAAGATGTTCATGGGGATCCATGCCCGCCTTTGCCTTGTTCTTTCCACTCGCCTCCACTTTGCCAAGGGATTGGCCTTCCTCAAATGCAGCCCGTCCCAAGACTGGGGAGCCTTTTGACATGAAATTCCCAATATGTGGTGTGGTCGATGATGGAGCCAATGTCCCGGAGGCCAGATCTGTCATGGTTCTTTGAAGATCTTTAATCATTCCCATCAACTCAGAAGTAGTGGGTTCACGGGTTTGAGATGATTCAGGTTCAGGTGCACCCATCATGCATAAGTCCATGCTTTCTGGGATAAACACCTCAGGCTTGGGTAGATGGGCCGGGGTGATGTATATGCTGGGGTCATAGGTGGATGGCAGTGCATGGATGAGATTGAGGTAGGCAGGAGATGTTTGGTCATTGGGGTCTGAAGGTAGAGCTATCGTCCGATTGTCGATGAGATTTTGGACCTCATGACGAAGGCGGTAGCAACGGTCGGTGCCATGACCGCGCTGCTGATGGTACATATAGTACTTGGCGGGGTTATGTCTGGCTGGGAGTGGATCGGGAAGAGGTTGAGGATCGAGGGGTTTGAGATGCCCTCTTTCCATCAGGAGTTTTAGTGCGCTAGTCAAGCTCATATAGAGGGGGGTGAAAGTTCTGCCCTGAGCTCGGCTGGGTCGGCTGTTTGCAGGCTTGGATTGGCAAAAGGGTTGGCTGTGGCGACTGTACTGATTTTAATGGTTCGGGAATAGTGTTATTTCCAGCATTGGTACTCCCTGCAATCGCCCTCCTTGTCGGTTCACTTGTTCTGGGAATGATCCCACTGTTGAACGCATTCTCGACCTGAACCCCTAGTTCATGCAACTTTTGAAAGTGAATAGTGGAGCGACTATCAACTTTTGCAACATATCATGCTCGAGGTTTCGCATCATCATCTGCACTTGATCCCTCTCAAAAGGGCGGCGATCTGTCATCTGTGCTGCCTTTGCTCTCCACCTCGCAACAAATTTCACAAAAGGCTCTTTTGGGTTTTGGCGGGTTGCTTCAAGCTCTTGGATGGTCATTTCAACTTGGGTGTTGTAGGAATACTGATCGACAAAGGCCTCAGCCAACTCTTCCCAGTTTTGCTTCACTTTGTCCTCCAACTTAGCGTACCAAGTGGCTGCTACACCGGACAGAGTTCTTCCATACAGAGAGAGTTTCTGTGGCTTAGTCAGACCCATCGGCTTTAGGACATCCAAGAAAAGTCGGATATGTACCATTGGATCCCCAGACCCGTCGAAACGGTCAATATGTGGCATTTTAAATCTGTCTGGGAGCCGGACGGCAGACTCAGTGTGCCCATCCTCAATGTCAGGAATGGAGTTAAGGCCCTGTGCCTTTTTGAATTGCTTCTCAAGGTTCGCAATTTTCACTGCGGTCAGATCAAGGTCATTAGCATCAAGGGGATAAAGCCTCTCATTAGGCTGCACTAGGGGTCTGAAAACTCGGGCTTGGGTCAACCTTTCTCGAGGATTCGGACACTGCAAATCTTCAACTGGCGAAAGTGGGTCAAAGTTCGGCTGGGGTCCCAAAGCTGAATGTGAGGCAGATGCCCCAGATGGGCGCTGCGTTTCAATACTAGTCTCAGCCTGCATGGCAGTTCCCTGATTTAACGCCGCTATCCACGGCCACAATTCTTTCTTCCGAACCCTGTGCCATTACGGTCTGTTGAGTCCGAACAAGGTGATGTGACTGGTGACTGACGGATCAGATGAACCGGTGAGCCCTGACTGGCCTTTCTTTGCCTTGCCTCAGCGAAAGAACACTGGTTGCCCTTTAATTGAATTTCTGACCTAACAAAGTCTATCAGCACTAGTCCAATGTACCCGGGGGATATCGGAGCCTTCTGAAGCTATGGTTCCAGGACTACCCCTAGCAAACGAGAAAATAGAGAGCATCTCAGCCTGATTTCACCAAAACAAATACGAGCATAACAGGATGACTGTGCCCTCTACTGAATTCTGCCCCCAAAATTCTGCCTGTAAACTGTTACCCTCAGGTAAACTGAATCCCAAAATACTGAACTAGTGCCCGCAAGCCTGACGCCCAAACTTGCAAACTGATACATGCATTCCCTGTAGAGACGCACTCTAAAAGCACATAACAAGCAAGTGAGAGCCAAAACACCCCTATGTTGGGGTAGGGTTTCCCTGTCCTATTTTTTCAGGAGCTAGGGTTTCACTACGCACACAGCGGTTTCAAACAACCTATATCGGGTAAGCGATCTGTCATAGTTTCGAATGGTCACTATGGATCCAATATGCACTAGGTCGAATGGTCAAAAAGGTGCCCCGGTAAAATCGGGGTTTGTGTTCCCATACTGGCAGAGCCCACAACCGGTCAGCCTTATGGTCATGCCTTGACAAGACAAGCCTCCGGCAAACCGTTCAGGAATAGCAGGTGGCAAACACGGTGTCCTAGGCGCACCAATGCAATGCAAAGAAACACACAAGTGTAGCCAAAACAAGATATCATGAGTTCGAGTCAAGTTCTCTAAATCCCCAGCAGAGTCGCCAGACACTGTAGACGTCCCCGAACACCCCGGGAGGGTTAAGTCCCGTTCCGTTCATATTGGGGTCACTACAGTTCAAGGACTCAAATGTCACGGTTCTTAATCTTGAACCAAAGAGTCCAAATCCGGCAAATCGATTTTGAAAACAGATTTTTTGAAAAGAAGTGCCAAACATGGACTGCTTTGCCAGATACAGAGTCGCCACCTAAATGTTTTTTATGGGAAATTTAGGAAACCCTGACTCGGTGCCGAAGGCCACGTGTCCGTCATCACCAAAGTTGCCTCGGCTCGGGAACTTGGGTACGATTGGGGAAGGTCACTTCGTGAGCACCCCCGCTCGCCCGGTCAAAGACCGGCCTCTACTAACCATGATATCTTATTTTGAAAACATCGTGCGTTCTTATTCCGGTTATTAGCCTAGATTTACTATGTGATGCGCACAGCATACAAGTATAGACTGGATCACCTGAATTGGAACAAAACACTTCATGTTTGTTTGTTTGAAAAATGGTTTGATGGTGCTACCCGCAGGTAGGCTAAGACGTGAATTTGCCACCCTCGGGTAGGCTTAGAAAACATGATTTTGCCACTATCTAGTGGGCTTAAATCAAACATTTGATGAATTGTTCCAATCCAAGTAACCCAACCTCCACCCACAGGCATTCAAGGCAGTTATATCACATAAGCAGTTAGCCTCCTGGTAAGCATGCTATCATGGCAGTCACTCACACGCATGCAAGGATGCTAAAGCATAAAACTCACCGAGTACTCCAAGCCAAAACAGAAACTCATTAAAAATCATGCATGATCCTAAATATACAGGATTGCCTAATGGAACACATGCAAAAATGCAAACTATAGCAGGCTCGGCTATTCTAAACATGGCATGTGGAATGCTACAACTAACACGTATTCAATTTGGAATTGAAATACAAATGCGGTTTGTATGATGCGCCGAGCCCGGTGCGTGCAAAACAGGTGAATTATGCAAACATGCTGTCATACTGTATGCTAATTGAAATATGCCCTAATCTAACCATCATAAGCAGGTAAATAAAAGGGGAGAAAGACGTGGGGTTAGAAGACATACATCACACTCACCCACACTTATTACAATTTTGCCCTCACACAGAGGGTCCGAATAAATATACAGTCCCGAATAAAAGAATAGTACAGTCTAAATAATACAGTCCAAATAATGTACAAATTCCTAATTAATTAACAAATTAACTAAGAAAGCTGTAAAACTGGCATGCAAGCCAGGGACTGCCTTGATTCCGCTCCGGGTGATGAATGATGCATGTTCGAGTTGCCTTTGTGCGGAAATCCATGACGATGCCCCAATTAGCCTCTGTTTGCACCTGTTCTTGAAATGCATGCCAACCTCCAAAAAGTTGCTGATTCTTCATTTTGCTGCAACAGAGAGCAGGAAAGGGGCATGGCAATGTATTTTCACAAATGTATACATGTGTCAATCCTCGTGCCACCAATCACGCATATCGATGCATGATGGTCGAGGAGTCGAATTGCACAACTCAATATGAAATGAATGCATATGAAAATACAACAAAACCTAACTCCATCACGGATAATCCGGAGTGTCGGTGACTGGGGAATTGAGACACGTTCCGTTACTCGGAGTACGGAACGTACCTCGTTTCCCGTGCCCGGGCTAACTCCTATCCCGAACATGATGCAATAGGCATGATATGCATGAAATGCAACTAAGATACATCCTAACATGCAACATGCTATGAAATGACATACACGATGCACGAGGTAACATGGCATACACAATGCACTAACATACAACCTAGCATACACAATGCTATGGAATGAAATGGCATACACAATGCAATATGGGCTTACACCAACACAAGTGGACCTCGGCCGCACTCACATAGGAGGCCATAATGATGAAAATGAGACAACTCGGGATACGTGCACACGTGCACGCAAACCGAGGACCGACCCTAAGGCACGGAAATGCCACTCTAACAAGACATGGCAAGACATGGGATATGATATGCAAACATGCAAAAATCAGAGGTAAAATGAGATGCAAAACAGCCCCGAAACCCGGTAAAATGAAACCCGATGCATGAACGAGTCCCGAAACACGGGTTTTGGCGCATGAAATGGCCTATAACTATACAATGCATACATAATTTGAATATGAAATGAAAAGACAGAAGCAAGGAAGCCCCGAGAAAAGCATTTTTACAGTTTAGAGTGAGGCCAAACAGTGGGCACAAATGGGGCTAAACTAGCATGCAAAAATAGCCCCGAAAGCAAGATAATGAAGCAAATCACAGATGCTGGCCCTAAAAGGAGAAGGGGTCTTCTACAATATTGAAGAGGGGCCAAAAATATGATGTTTTACAGTTTATAACAAACCCCAAAAACAGATACAAGTATGCTCAAAATGCTATGCAAAATAAGGGCCAAAATGGAGATAAAGAAGTAACTGATGTATGCTGGTCCTAAACAGGTAAGGGCCCTTCAACAATGTTTAATAGGGGCCCAAAATATGACTTTTTACAGTTGATGGTCGAGCCCAAAACAGTGTACAAATGTGCTCAAAATGTCATGCAAAATAAGGGCCAAAATGAGAGATATAACATGAAGTATAAAAAGGATGTCCCAAAAAGTGAAGAGCCCTTAATGAAACATGGAGAGGGGGTCAAAATAAACCCCTTTCAAGTTCGGACCAAAGTCCAAAAGCAGAAGCTCAAAGGGCAAATGAATCATGCAAAAATGGGGCTAAAACATGGATAACAAAGAAAGTGATATATGGAAGCCCCAAACAGTGATGATCCCTTCAACAATGTTGAAGAAGGGCTCAAAATAAACAACTTCACAGTTTACTACATGCTCCAAAACAGATTATATACAGGCTTAAAATAACATGCAAGAAAATGGCATACAAGAAGGATAATGAAGTAAGTACCAAATGGGAGCCTCAAACAGTGAGAGGCCCTTAATGAAAGATGGAATGGAGCTCAAAAAAATGCCACTTTCAGTTATGGCCGGAGCTCAAAGTGCAAGCAAGAGAGGCTAATGTATTGGGTAAGAATGAACTCAAAAAGAGAAAAATGGAGGCTCACCTTTGAAGACCAATCTTTAGCAACCTTAGGACCAAGAAATGTTGCCTCCTAAGCTCTGAAAAGCTCCTCCAAGCTGCTGGAATGGAGGTGGTGGTGTGGTGCTAGGTGGTGGTGTGGAAAAGGAATAAAACTTGGGTGTTTTTGAGGGTTCAAGAGAGAGATAGAGGGCTTCAATACAAGAGGCTCAAAGCAAGGTTTTCTAACCCTAAAACCAGACCTGGGCTGCTGGTTATAAAGGCCAAAGAGGGGGAGAAAAGGGAGAGAAAATCCCTCCAAGTTTCCCTCCAAAAATTGGCCCCCCAGATACCAAATCTGGGGGGAAACAAAATGTATATTTGTAATGTACCATCAATGAGGATCAAGGCCGGCCAGGTTTTGGAGCTGCAGGTGGCCGGCCGGCCACCCCCCATGGCCGGCCGGCCAAGCGTCAAAAGTGGCAAGGTGAATTAATGGCCGACCACCACAAATTGGTGGCCTCCCATGTGTCCTCAACACAACCCTGTGGTTGAAAATTGGCAACTGTGAACCAGGAGAGAGAACAACCCATTTTTCAAAGGGGTTCAAAAGGGGCCAATGGAATTAATGGCCGGCCATGTGATATTTGTGGCCTCCCAGATGTGTACATCACAAATATAGGGTTTAGGGTGCAAGAAAATGGCCCAAGGGTGGTCAACATTGGCTTTGAAATGAGAAAAACGGGCGTCGGAGGGCGAAAATGGAATATAACTGGTTGTTGGAACAATTACTGGCCTCCCACCCTTCTACGACCTTCCTGGTGATGAAACAGAGGTTCCTGCCGAAAATGAACGAAAACCGATGCAAAATGAAGGTTCGGGGGCCGAAACGCGCAGTCCAAGGCCCCGAAAATCGACTGTTAAGCACCGGGAGTGGTATTTGACCACGAAGTTGGTCTCTCGGACCTCAGTGTCCCTTAAAAGGGAGTAAATAAGATGCATGCCAAAAACCGGAGTAAACGGAGGTGGTTAGGCGGTCCCAAACCGAGGCACTCGGCCTGACAGCTCCGAAAACCGGGAACCGGGCTCCGAAATGTAGCCCGCGGCCACTGAGAGATGGTCTACGAAACCTCTCCCTCCCTTCAGGAAGAGAAACAGAGAAAACCGAGTCTGGTTCGCAAACCGAGGCAAGGCACAGAAAAGCCCGGAAGTCCGGAGGCAGGGCTCACGGCCGAGACTCTGAAACTTCTGAACGAGCACAATATGCAACATCACCGAGCGCTCAATCGGTGACGTCTGAGTCTTAAGGTCAGTCAAAAATGGGGTGTCTACAGATGGCCGGCCACTAATCATTGTTAACCCTTTTGACCCTGGCCGGCCGGCCAGGGGAGGTGGCCGACTGGCCACCTGAACCTCCTAAACCTGGCCGGCCAAAATTCTCTCTCCTGGTTCCTTACAGCTGTGCTAGCTGTTTTGACCCAGACCCCTGCCCGGGGATCTGCCCTTTTGGGGGGGGGAATTTGAATTTGGTTTTCCCCCCCTTTCCCTTGGCCTCTCCTCTATAAATCTAGCACCTCACCACCATTATTAAGGGTTACAAAAATTGTTTAAAGCCTTTGCATATGATCCTCCCTCTCTCTCTCTTCCAAGCTCCAAAACCCTAAGCTTCTTGCACCATTTACACTACAACCCATAGCACCACACCTCCATCCTCCATTCCCACACTTTGAGGCTGATTTCCAGAGGTTGGAAGCTCAAAAATTTGGTCAAAAAGTTGCTGGTTTGCTACTCTTCAAGGGTGAGTCCTCTTTCCCCCATTTTCTAGTCTTTTCTTGCTTCATCTATAAGCCATATTTGCTTACATTTTTGGGCTCCGACCCGAACTGGAAATAGTCTTATTTTGAGCACATTTTCATGTTTGATCATGGAACTTTCTCTGTTTGAGGCCATTTGTTACCCCTTTCCCTTTATCCCTCTTTTAGGCATATTTCTTGCACGATATGTTAGCCCTATTTATAAGACTTTTTGGGCTTCGAGACAAACTGTAAAGTGCCTTATTTTGAGCCTCTCTTCAACTTTATTGAAGGGCTCTTTACTGTGGACCTCGACCTAAACTTAAAATAGTCTTTTTTTGACATCATCTTCATGTTTAATTAAGGCCTATTCTCTGTTTGGGGACATCTTCCCCTATGCATGCTTCATTCTTTCATGATTAGGGCTATACATTAGAGCACTTGCAGTGGCCATGGTTTGGCCTCTTAGCCACTGAAATCCAGTGGATTTTCAGTGGCTTTGATGCATTTTTGAGCCCCAAAATTAGAGGGGGGTGACCCCCTCTCACCTTGTTTTGTTTGATGGTCTTTTTGGCCTTACAAAGAGGCCCTATCTTGCATGCCTTGTTGACTGATTTTAGGGCCAATTTGGTGATTTTTAGGGCTATCATATTTGATTTTCAGAGTTGATTTGGCCATGCTAAGTGTCCATCTTGTATGTGCTTAATAATCCCTTGCATAACCCTCTAAAGGAGCTCATCATTTTTGCATGTGTTGGCTTCATTTCAGTGGTTATTTGGGCATATTTTGGCATGTTTTTTTCATTGATTTTGGCTGGTTTGGTGAGATTCCATATGCTTCATATACTTTCCATATAAACCATGTTTGCTAGTCAAAGTTGCATGCTATTTTAGTCCATCTTGTTAGCATCTTTTGGCCATGATTTGAACTAAGAATATGCATATTTTGGGACTGCCTTGGCTCTTCCTTTATGCTTCATGATCAAATAATGCATGCTTTGTATAGCTATAGGTCAATACGTGTGCCTAGTTTTGTGTTTCGGGACCATTCCATGCATCGGGTGCCATGTTTCCATGTTTCGGGATCATTTTGCATCACATTTCAGTACTGGAACTTGCATGTTTGTATGCCATATTTCATGCCTCGCCATGCCTTGTTAGAGTGCCATTTGTGCCGTAGGATCGGTCCTCGGTTTGCGTGTATGTGTGCACGAATCTCGAGTGTCTCATTTTCATCTCATGGCTGCTGATGTGAGTGCGGCTGAGGTCCACTCACATTGGTGTAAGTCCATCATGCATTGCGTATGCCATTTCATTTCATAGCATTGCGTATGCTAGGTTGCATGTTAGAACATTGTGTATGTCATGTTACATCGAGCATTGTGTATGCCATTTCATAGCATTGTGTATGCTAGGTTGTATATTAGTTGCATTCAAGCATGTCATGCATATTGCATTGTGTTTGGGGTAGGAGTTAGCCCGAGCACGGGAAACGAAGGACGTTTCGTACTCCGAGTGACAGAACGTGTCTCAATTCCCTGTCGCCAACACTCCAGATTATCCATGATGGAGTCTAGGCCTTGTTATGTTTTCATGTGCATTCATTCCATATTGAGTCGTGCAATTCGACTCCTCGGCCATCATGCATCGAGATGCGTGATTGGTGGCACAAGGATCGAGGACTACACTCCCTAAAGAGTAGTCGTGCATACATATGTGAAAATACTTTGCCATGCCCCTTTCCTGCTCTCTGTTGCAGCAAATCAGAAACCGGCAATCTTTTGGGGCTTCGCGCAATATTCCGGGATTAATTGCAAATAGAGGCAATAGGGGCATCGCAATGGATTTCCGCGCCAAGCAACTCAAGCATGCATCATTCATCATCCGGAGCAGAGTCAAGGCAGTCCCTAGCTTGCATGCCAATTTACTGCTTTCCTTGATTAATTTGTTGATTAATTAGGATTTTGTATTTATTCGGACTGTAATTATTCATTTGGGATTGTATATTATTTATTTGGACCCTCCGAGCGAGGGCACAATTGTAATAAGTGTGCGTGCGTGTGATGTATGTCTTCCAACCCCACGTCTTTCTCCCTTTTATTTACCAGCTTATGATGGTTAGAATAGGACATGTTTCAATTAGCATACAGTATGATAGCATGTTTGCATTCATTCATCTGTTTTGCATGCACCGGGCTCGGCGCATCATACCTCACTGCATTGTATTTCAATTCCAAATTGAATACTTGTTAGCTGTAGCATTCCATATGCCATGTTTAGAATAGCCGAGCCTATTATAGTTGCATTTTTGCATGTGTTGCATTAGGCATTTCTGTATAGTTAGGATCATGCATGGATTTCTAATTAGTTTCTGTTTTGGCTTGGAGTACTCGGTAAGTTTTTATGCTTTAGCATCCTTGCATGCGTGTGAGTGACTGCCATGATAGCATGCTTACCATGAGGCTATTTGCTTATGTGATATAACTGCCTGAATGCCTGTGGGTGAAGGTTGGGTTATTTGGATTGGAACAACGCATCAACTGTGAGTTTTAAGCCCACTAGATAGTGGCAAAACCATCTTTTCTAAGCCCACCTGAGGGTGGCAAAATCTGCATTTTAAGCCTACTTGCGGGTAGCAAACCATCTTCCAAAAAAACAAACATGAAACGTTTTGTTCCAATTCAGGCGATCCAGTCTATACTAGTATGCTGTGCGCATCACATAGTAAATCTAGGCTAATAACCGGATTAAGAATGCATAATGTTTTCAAAACTAGATATCATGGTTAGTAGAGGCCGATCTTTGATCGGGCGAGCGGGGGTGCTCACGAAGTGACCTTCCCCAATCGTACCCAAGTTCCCGAGCCGAGGTAACTTTGGTGATGACGGACACGTGGCCTTAGGCACGAGTCAGGGTTTCCTAAATTTCCCAAAATAAAATATTTAGGTGGCGACTCTGTATCTGGCAAAGCAGTCCATGTTTGGCACTTCTTTCAAAAAATCTGTTTTCTCAAAACGATTTGCCGGATTTGGACTCTTTGGTTCAGATTACGAACCGTGACAATTTGAGTCCTGAACTGTAGTGAGCCCAAGATGAACGGAACGGGAGTCATCCCTCCCGAGGCGTTCGGGGACGTCTACAGTTTCTGGCGACTCTGCTGGGGATTTAGAGAACTTGACTCGAACTCATGATATCTGGTTTTGACTACACTTATGTGTTTCTTTGCATTGCATTTGCATTGGTGCGCCTAGGACACCGTGTTTGCCATATGCTATTCCTGAACGGTTTGCCGGAGGCTCGCTTCGAGAATCGTGCTAGAAGGCTGACCGGTTGCGGGCTCTGCCACGACGGGAACACAAACCCCAGTTTTTACCGGGGCATTCTTTTTGACCATTCGACCTAGTGCATATTCGGAATCCATAGTGACCATTCCAAGCTAGGACAGGTTGCTTACCCGATTATAGGTTGTTTGAAACCGTTGCGTGCGTAGTGAAACCCTAGCTCCTGACAAAATAGGACAGGGAAACCTTACCCCAACATAGGGGTGTTTTGGCTCTCACTTGTTTGCTATGTGCTTTTAGAGTGCGTCTCTACAGGAATGCATGTATCAGTTTGCAAGTCTGGGTATCAGGCCTGAGGGCACTAATATTTGGGAATCAGTTTTACCTGAGGGTATCAGTTTACAGGCAGAATTTGGGGCAGAATTCAGTGGAGAGCACAGTCATTCAGCTTTGCTCATATCTGTTCTGGTGAAATCAAGCTGAGATGCTGTCTGTTTTCTCTTTTACAAAGGGTAGTCGTGGAACTATAGTTTCAGAACGCTCCAATATCCCCCGGTACATTGGGCTCGTGCTGATAGACTTTGTCAGGTTTTAGCTCAGCAAAGTCTATCGCCACTGGATCAGTGAACTTATGGGGGATAATGTGACAATGTGATCTGGGGATGAACCACCTGCGGGCGGCACTAAGTTTACTCCAGATGTGGCGTATGGCACGCACTGTTTTGAGCATTTGTGAATGCTGGTTTTTGTGCTTTCTGATTCGGGTATTGAGTCAGTTATGTCGTTTATAGTCTGTCCCGTTGTACAGAGTCAGTCTTTTCATACTGAGTCAGTTAGGTCTGTCTTGTTGTACCGAGTCAGTCCTGTTTTGTTGGAGTCGGGTGATTTCGGGGGTGTTACCTCGGACATCACTTGCTTGTTTTGTGTTTGTCTTTTTGTTTTCTTTTGATTCTGTTTCTGCCAGGGAGCCAGTTACACCAGGAGATCTAATCGAAACAGCTGTGGCTATCATGTTTTTGTGCATATTGTTATTTTGAGCCTGTTGTGCCAGCAAGTTTAGAATGAAACGACAGTGCATTTCACCTGCTCTTTTGTGCCTTTAAGTCATTATATTGACCTAAGTTTTTCAAAACTTTTCGAACAATGTGTTGAAAACAAAGAGGAAGGAATTCCTCGGGGTTTGCAAAAATTTGATCAAGTGAGAGAAAGAGAGGCATGCTAAGCCCTTAATGAATGAAATCATGTTTGTTAATATGAGTATTGAGAAGGACCCTAGCTTGATCCAGATTGGTTCCACACTATCTTCAGCGCGAGCGATTTGTCGCTTTCTTAAAAAATTTCAAAAACAAAATGTTTTGCGTGGTCTTGCGAAGACCTGTGTAGAATCGCTCTTGAGATTGTGCAGCTTAAGATCGCTCTCAGCCTCGAGACTCGACCCCTTTTGATTTCAAACGTCGAACTTGGATTCAGAATGTTCCAAGGCCAATCATGATGTGAGGCCTGTGTGACCAGATTCAAAGCAGCCCGTGAACTAGGGGCAAGAAAAGTCAGATCAAGAAGATCAGATGTTGTCAAAAGAAGCTTGCAAAGCTAGATCGGAGGCACCCCTCGAACTAGGGACAAAAATGTCAAAGGTGCTCGAAGAGTCAAAGATGAAGAATGGCAAGAATGCCAAATCCCAGAAGGGAGGAAAGAAGAAAGCATTGCTGAAGAACAACCGAGTTCATATCTGCAACACTAGGGGCAAATTCACCCTCCATCGGATGGACTCCTGCGTCGTTAGTGAACAGCAGCCATTCTCCTGGATTCAGATGACTTCAAGATCTCAAAACTATTTGACATAGACAAAGCTACACTTTTACCCTTGAGAGGCTCGCTGGGTCGAAAACCTGGAAGGGCGACCCAGGCAAAAGTTAGAGCAAGAAAAAGAAAAAAAAAATGCAAAGAATGAAAAAAAAAAAGAAAAGAAGAAAAAATGAAAGGAAAAGACGAAAAAGAAAAAGAAGAAAAGAAATGAAAAGAATCGAAAAGAAAAACAAAGCTCGCAAGGTTGAAAACCCAGAAAGGCGGCCTTGGCAAAAGTTAGAGCGCAAAAGGAGAGGTTAATTCCCGAGTGTACCTTAACCCCGAACTACGTGAGGCTTGATTCCCATCTTTGGGATATACGTAGGCAACTTCATTCTGAAGTCCAGCCGTAAAACACTTCAAAATTCGACTGTGTCCATGTAATGGTTTTGATCATCTTTGCTTTCTCTGAATCCGAGAATTTGGCTGTGTTCGTCACTCTGAGGACTGACTACAATGCGTCGCGGTGCTATCCAAACAAGGGGCAACTTTCCGTTGCCAGGAAGCTCTCTTCAAGCAGGGGGCAATTTTCCTTCGGATCTGAAGTTGTGCATCTCAAGAGCGGGTTCCGTACTCATTGAGCAGTGGCCGTTTGTAAAAATAGTTTTTGAGAATTTTTAATGAGGTTGACTAATTTTCTATCAAAAATTATTCCATTTTTCCAAAACTGGACCATTTCTTGGACCCCAAAAAGGGAAAATTTTCAGTGCTCACAACCTAACTTGCATGATTTTAAATCAGAAAATTGAACAAGCATGTTAATCTAACTCTTATTTTGGTCAAAATTGTCTTAGTAGAAAGCCAAAAACAAAAAAATGGTCGAAATTTTCTGTCTTTTCCCCATTGCCACAATACTTTCCAAGAAGGGCACTCTACTTGCCAGAAAAGGGCACAACTGAAGTTAACAGCAAAAGGGCTGAAAGCTCCCTCACCCTCCGAGCAACGAGGTATCAAGCCAAGTGCGAAGCACAAACTAGAATGGATCAAGATATTCCACTCCCTCATCTGGACAGATCTGATCACGTCCAAACTCCCTAGCAGAGCATCGTCAACTGATGTCGGCTGCAGATTTGCTACACACCCAGTTGTAGCACAGCCCCTCTGTGGGAGAAACTCACTAGCTACGTGCAGAAGAAGAAGAGTCTAGTGGAATGCTAGGGGCAAGAGCCCACAACTTTCTGTTTATCCATCAACCACCCAGGGGAGGGATAAAAAATGAGAGATTGAAGAATAGAGAGATGTGCACTGAGAGAAAAAGTAAGGAAAAGGGCATTTTTTTCAGAAAAACAGAGCCTGAGGGCCGAGTGATGTGAGAATCACAAATAAAAAAAGGGTGGGAAACAATACCCGGAGAAACTAGCTCCTCGTGCACCAAGAGGTCTCTTGCCTTTGTAACACAGCTGAGTGTTGTGTTTGTGCGTTTATGTTTGTCTCGATTCTTGTTTTGAGTCGTTTGAGTGTCAACAGATGTGTTTAGGTCATTTTACCTTGTTTTTCCTTTGTTGAGTTGTGTTTAGATTGTTCTACTTTTGTTTTCCATTGTTGAGTCGTTTTGGCTGTGGTCAGTTGTAGGCTCAATACCCGGTTGAGAACCCTTTTCTCATTTCAATTTCAAAAATCGTTTTGTGCTCAGAGTGCCGTGTCGTTCTCCACATTTGTGCAAAACAGGATTGGTTCTTTCATAAAACTGCAGAGTTCAACCCAGGTCATGTGTGAATAGTAAAACCTGGACCCATCTGAAGCTATATAGGTTCCAGACTGCAAAGCAAAAGAAAAGAGAGAAAATGTCGGGCATCTGAGTTTGTTTCAACTTCAGTAAGTTCCGAGATTGCATTACGTGTGTACCTCTTCAGGTCTTGCCAATGCTCCGAAGTATGAGTGTGCCTCTAACTCAAGCTCAAGATCAAGTCTGCTTCAAGCCAGAATGGCAATCAAAAGTGTTCTCCCTGAGTACCACTCCCTGCTAGAGGCATCTTGGCCGTGTTCGCAATGAGTTCCTAGGAGACCAACTGCGACGGTGGAAATTAGAGTTCGAATGGCTGTTGCCTAGAACGCAAAGGTTCGGGATTTCCGAGACTAAAGTCTGGTTTAAATACCCAGAGGCGTGTCCTCGGCTTAAAATCTGTATGGAAGCCCCATAGGTTGAGATAGCGTGTATGCACCTCAATTCTGGATACTGAACCAACCTAGTCTGTCACCTCGTTGGAGAATAGGGAAAGTTGTGAATATGATCAGGAAGAAAGGCAGTATCCAAAGTGCTCTACGTGAAGAACCCTTGTCAGTATTTAGGAACTTTTGTTCTGTGAGTTGAAGGTAAGTGTTTGAAAAGCACAGGAGGGGAAGAGCGGTTCACCGCCACTCACCTCATGAGGTGCTTTCTAAAGCGCTGCTTTATCCATTTATTGCTTTCCTTAAGCATCATGCATTGTATTGCATTGTACCTATCAAGTTTCTTTCTCATTCATGCACGATATTGTATGTACGGTTCATTCAAAGAAGTTCCGTTTAAAATCATTCATTTATTTAGTGTATCAATCACACTCTCTTCATTTATTTAGTGTATCAATCACACTCTCTTCGCTTAGTGTATCAATCACACTTCATTTATTTAGTGTATCAATCACACTCTCTTCATTTATTTAGTGTATCAATCACACTCTCTTCGCTTAGTGTATCAATCACACTTCATTTATTTAGTGTATCAATCACACTCTCTTCATTTACTTAGTATATCAATCACACTTCTTCCATTTTGTGTATCTATCACACGCCTTCTTATTTTCTGTATCTATCACACACATTTCTCACTTTGTGTATCTATCACGCACATATTCACTTTTGTGTATCAATCACACTTCACCTTTAGTATATCCATCACACTTGTTCACTAAGTACATCTATCACACTTCGTGTTCACGTTCAGTACATCCATCATACTTGTTCACTAAGTGCATCTATCACACTTTATGTTCACCTTTAGTATATCCATCATACTTGCTCACTTAGTGCATCTATCACACTTCGTGTTCACATTCAGTATATTTATCATACTTGTTCACTAAATGCATCTATCACACTTCGTGTTCACATTCAGTATATCTATCATACTTGTTCACTAAGTACATCTATCACACTTCGTGTTCACATTCAGTATATCCATCATACTTGTTCACTAAGTACATCTATCACACTTCGTGTTCACATTCAGTATATCTATCATACTTGCTCACTAAGTGCATCTATCACACTTCGTGTTCACATTCAGTATATCCATCATACTTGCTCACTAAGTGCATCTATCACACTTCGTGTTCACATTCAGTATATCCATCATACTTGCTCACTAAGTGCATCTATCACACTTCGTGTTCACATTCAGTATATCTATCATACTTGTTCACTAAGTGCATCTATCACACTTCGTGTTCACATTCAGTATATCCATCATACTTGCTCACTAAGTGCATCTATCACACTTCGTGTTCACATTCAGTATATCTATCATACTTGTTCACTAAGTGCATCTATCACACTTCGTGTTCACATTCAGTATATCTATCATACTTGTTCACTAAGTGCATCTATCACACTTTATGTTCACCTTTAGTATATCCATCATACTTGTTCACTAAGTGCATCTATCACACTTCGTGTTCACCTTTAGTAGATCTATCATACTTGTTCACTAAGTGCATCTATCACACTTCGTGTTCACATTCAGTACATCGATCATACTTGTTCACTAAGTGCATCTATCACACTTCGTGTTCACCTTTAGTATATCTATCATACTCTGTTCACTAAGTGCATCTATCACACTTCGTGTTCACATCATACTTTGTTCGCCAAGTGCATCTATCACACTTTATGCTTACCTTTTTGTATATCCATCACACTTTGCTCATTTAGTGTATCAATAACACTTTGTTCATATAGTGTATCTATCACACACTCGCTTCGCATCTATCACACTATGCCTACTTTGTGTATTAATCACACACGTTCGCTTTGGGTATCTATCACACATGCACACTGAATTCGCAGTAATTCTCTTACGCCCTTTTTGCATGTAATGTAGTTTGGTTGATCCTTGCTTAAAATTGTTGCATGATATGCTTCATTACAGCTTTCTTTGCATGATCATAAGTTATGTTCGGCTTCTTGCATTGTCAGTTGCATTTTGCCCATGCCTGCGGGCACATTTCTTTGTTATCTAGTATGTTTGTCTAAGTCTTCGGCCATGTCAAAAATTGGTCGTCTCTGGGCTTGACATTCACTCCCGTCACATATGACTGTTGAGTTCTGTCAAAAGGGGCAACTGTAGACACCCCATTTTTGACCGACCTTAAGACTCAGACGTCACCGATTGAGCGCTCGGTGATAGTGCATTTTGTGCTCGTTCTGGAGTTTCAGAGTCTCGGCTGCGAGCCTTGCCTCCGGACTTCCGGGATCTTTTGTGCTTTGCCTCGGTTTGTGAACCAGGTCCTGTTTTCTCCATTTTCTCTTCCCAAAGGGAGGGAGAGGTCTCGTAGATCATCTCTCAGTGGCCGTAGGCTACGTTTCGTGGTCGTAGGCCATTTTTCCCGTTTGGAGCCCAGTTCTCAGTTTTCGGAGCCGTCGGCCGTGTGCCTCGGTTCGGGACCGCTTGACCACCTCCGCTTGCTCCGGTTTTTGGCATACACCCTATTTACTCCCTTTTGAGGGACACTGTGGCTCGAGAGACCAACTTCGTGGTCAAACGCCACCTCCGGTGCTTAACAGCTTGTTTATGGGGCCCCGGGCCGCGCGTTTTGGCCCCCAAACCTTCGTTTTACATCGGTTTGAGCTCATTTTTGGTGGAGACCTTATTTTCATTGCTAGGAAGGTTGTAGAAGGGTGGGAGGCCAGCAATTGTTCCGAAGACCAGCTTTATTCCGTCATCGCTCTTTATCGCCCGTTTTTTTCACTAGAAAGCTAACTTTTTCCATTCCCGGGCCACTTTTTCTGACTTTCCTCCACACCATTGTGTTGTACACACCTGGGAGGCCACCAATATGGATAGGCCGGCCATCAACTCTTCCTGACCCTTTTGAACCCCTCTAAAAAGTTGATTTTTCTCTCTCTCTGGGTTACATTTCCTGATTTTTCTCCACATAGCTGTGTTGTACACACATGGGAGGCCACCTTTTTGGGGTGGCCGGCCACTAATCATTATTGACCCTGGCCGGCCGGCCAGGGGAGGTGGCCGGCCGGCCACCTGAACCTCCTGAACCTGGCCGGCCAAAATTCTCTCTCCTGGTTCCTTACAGCTGTGCCAGCTGTTTTGACCCAGACCCCTGCCCGGGGATCTACCCTTTTGGGGGGTGGGGAATTTGAATTTGGTTTTCCCCCCCTTTCCCTTGGCCTCTCCTCTATAAAGCCAGCACCTCACCACCATTATTAAGGGTTACAAAAATTGTTTAAAGCCTTTGCATATGATCCTCCCTCTCTCTCTCTCTTCCAAGCTCCAAAACCCTAAGCTTCTTGCACCATTTACACTACAACCCATAGCACCACACCTCCATCCTCCATTCCCACACTTTGATCCTGATTTCCAGAGGTTGGAAGCTCAGAAATTTGGTCAAAAAGTTGCTGGTTTGCTACTCTTCAAGGGTGAGTCCTCTTTCCCCCATTTTCTAGTCTTTTCTTGCTTCATCTATAAGCCATATTTGCTTACATTTTTGGGCTCTGACCCAAACTGGAAATAGTCTTATTTTGAGCTCATTTTCATGTTTGATCAAGGAACTTTCTCTGTTTGAGGCCATTTGTTACCCCTTTCCCTTTATTCTTCTTTTAGGCCTATTTCTTACACGATGTGTTACCCCTGTTTATAAGCATTTATGGGCTTCGAGACAAACTGTAAAGTGCCTTATTTTGAGTCCCTCTTCAACTTTATTGAGGGCTCTTTACTGTTTGAGGCCATCTACTGTCCCTTGTCTCTAATCTCTCTTTTAGGGCTATTTTTGCATGATACATTAGCCTTACTTGTGAGCCTTTTTGGACCTCGACCTAAACTGAAAACAGTCTTTTTTTGACATCATCTTCATGTTTTATTAAGGCCTATTCTCTGTTTGGGGACATCTTCCCCTATGCATGCTTCATTCTTTCATGATTAGGGCTATACATTAGAGCACTTGCATTGGCCATGGTTTGGCCTCTTAGAAACTGAAATCCAGTGGATTTTTAGTGGCTTTGATGCATTTTTGAGCCCCAAAATCAGAGGGGGGTGACCCCCTCTCACCTTGTTTTGTTTGATGGTCTTTTTGGCCTTCCAAAGAGGCCCTATCTTGCATGCCTTGTTGGCTGATTTCAGGGCCAATTTGGTGAGTTTTAGGGCTATCATATTTGATTTTCAGAGTTGATTTGGCCATGCTAAGTGTCCATCTTGTATGTGCTTAATAGTCCCTTGCATAGCCCTCTAAAGGAGCTCATCATTTTTGCATGTGTTGGCTTCATTTCAGTGGTTATTTGGACATATTTTGGCATGTTTTTTTCATTGATTTTGGCTGGTTTGGTGAGATTCCATATGCTTCATATACTTTCCATATAAACCATGTTTGCTAGTCAAAGTTGCATGCTATTTTAGTCCATCTTGTTAGCAACTTTTGGCCATGATTTGAACTAATAATATGCATATTTTGGGACTGCCTTGGCTCTTCCTTTATGCTTCATGATCAAATAATGCATGCTTTGTATAGCTATAGGTCAATACGTGTGCCTAGTTTTGTGTTTCGGGACCATTCCATGCATCGGGTGCCATGTTTCCATGTTTCGGGATCATTTTGCATCACATTTTAGTGCTGGAACTTGCATGTTTGTATGCCATATTTCATGCCTCGCCATGCCTTGTTAGAGTGGCATTTGTGCCGTAGGATCGGTCCTCGGTTTGCGTGTATGTGTGCACGAATCTCGAGTGTCTCATTTTCATCTCATGGCCGCTGATGTGAGTGCAGCTGAGATCCACTCACGTTGGTGTAAGTCCATCATGCATTGCGTATGCCATTTCATTTCATAACATTGCGTATGCTAGGTTGCATGTTAGAACATTGTGTATGTCTTGTTACATCGAGCATTGTGTATGCCATTTCATAGCATTGTGTATGCTAGGTTGTATATTAGTTGCATTCAAGCATGTCATGCATATTGCATTGTGTTTGGGGTAGGAGTTAGCCCGAGCACGGGAAACGAAGGACGTTTCGTACTCCGAGTGACAGAACGTGTCTCAATTCCCTGTCGCCAACACTCCAGATTATCCATGATGGAGTCTAGGCCTTGTTATGTTTTCATGTGCATTCATTCCATATTAAGTCGTGCAATTCGACTCCTCGGCCATCATGCATCGAGATGCGTGATTGGTGGCACGAGGATCGAGGACTACACTCCCTGAAGAGTAGTCGTGCATACATATGTGAAAATACTTTGCCATGCCCCTTTCGTACTCTCTGTTGCAGCAAATCAGAAACCGGCAATCTTTTGGGGCTTCGCGCAATATTCCGGGATTAATTGCAAACAGAGGCAAATAGGGGCATCGCAATGGATTTCCGCGCCAAGCAACTCAAGCATGCATCATTCATCATCCGGAGCAGCAGAGTCGAGGCAGTCCCTAGCTTGCATGCCAATTACTGCTTTCCTAGATTAATTTGTTAATTAATTAGGATTTTGTATTTATTCGGACTGTAATTATTCATTTGGGACTGTATATTATTTATTTGGACCCTCCGAGTGAGGGCACAATTGTAATAAGTGTGCGTGCGTGTGATGTATGTCTTCCAACCCCACGTTTCTCTCTTTTATTTACCAGCTTATGATGGTTAGAATAGGGCATGTTTCAATTAGCATACAGTATGATAGCATGTTTGCATTTATTCATCTGTTTTGCATGCACCGGGCTCAGCGCATCATACCTCACTGTATTGTATTTCAATTCCAAATTGAATACTTGTTAGCTGTAGCATTCCATATGCCATGTTTAGAATAGCCGAGCCTATTATAGTTGCATTTTTGCATGTGTTGCATTAGGCATTTCTGTATAATTAGGATCATGCATGGATTTCTAATTAGCTTCTATTTTCGCTTGGAGTACTCGATAAGTTTTTATGCTTGAGCATCCTTGCATGCGTGTGAGTGACTGCCATGATAGCATGCTTACCATGAGGCTATTTGCTTATATGATATAACTGCCTGAATGCCTGTAGGTGAAGGTTGGGTTATTTGGATTGGAACAACACATCAACTGTGAGTTTTAAGCCCACTAGATAGTGGCAAAACCATCTTTTCTAAGCCCACCTGAGGGTGGCAAAATCTGCATTTTAAGCCTACTTGCGGGTAGCAAACCATCTTTCAAAAAAACAAACATGAAACGTTTTGTTCCAATTCAGGCGATCTAGTCTATACTTGTATGCTGTGCGCATCACATAGTAAATCTAGGCTAATAACCGGATTAAGAATGCATAATGTTTTCAAAACTAGATATCATGGTTAGTAGAGGCCGATCTTTGATTGGGCGAGTGGGGGTGCTCACGAAGTGACCTTCCCCAATCGTACCCAAGTTCCCGAGCCGAGGTAACTTTGGTGATGACGGACACATGGCCTTAGGCACGAGTCAGGGTTTCCTAAATTTCCCAAAATAAAATATTTAGGTGACAACTCTGTATCTGGCAAAGCAGTCCATGTTTGGCACTTCTTTTAAAAAATCTGTTTTCTCAAAACGATTTGCCGGATTTGGACTCTTTGGTTCAGATTACGAACCGTGACAATTTGAGTCCTGAACTGTAGTGAGCCCAAGATGAACGGAACGGGAGTCATCCCTCCCGGGGCGTTCGAGGACGTCTACAACATGACAACAAGATCAAATACCTCAGTAGCTCACATGGAGTCTCTGCCACTAACTTGGATGAATCATGATTATTCTGGATACAACCAAGGTACGTTACTAAAAGTTTCTTAGCCAATATAACTATAAGCAAGTATTAGGAAAGAAAATAATTGTATCACCAGACCAAAGCATTACGAAAGGAAAAAAAAATATATGTTTAGTTAGCTACCCACAAAGACCAAGCACCAGGCCAAAGCAGCCAACAACAATATTGACCAAGCACAATACATTTTGAAAATTTCTTTCAATACCTCTATGATCAACAATTTGAATTTTAACAGGCTATAAACTAGGTGTAAGTACAGAAAAGTGCCAAAGAGTAGCATAGAAATCCTTGCAACACCAACACTTTCCACAAGTTGCAGGAAGCTAAAGACTTTGAAGAGTGAATCCATAAAAATACAGACATACCAAAAGATGATTAAAAAATGCAACAGTAGAGAACTGAAGTAGGTTTCTTTCCTCTCTCTAGATATTACCAAATTTAGAAAAGATTTCCGGTGGTACCTGGGATGTTTCCGGTGACATAGCTATGAAATACACACACATATATATACATGCCCTACATATTCAACACAGTGAAATTATGGATAACAAATTACCTGAGAAAAGGAAACAAATGTGATGCCCAAGTCATTTGCAAGCTTAAAAAAAAAACTTATTTCAAAATTAGTATGATATGCTGAAATTATGGGTAAGCCTTTTTTTTTTTTTTCTAAGAACAAAATAATGAGAGATTTAGTTGCATACTTGGATGCACTCATCAAGGACTCCAAATTTATGGTTCCTGCAATAGAATAGATAGGATCTTCATACTCACAATTTCAGGGTTGGGATCAAGGATCTTACGTTTCAATGACTTAGCATCAGAAGGAAACTGAAGTGGACATGAAAATTCTTTTCAAACGGAGTAACATTTGCAGGCCACTGAAAATGAAGGATATATTTGTGCATAAAGCACAAAGCATAAAGCTGTGTTTAATTATGAGTCCAAAAGTACCCAAGTGTTGCATAGTTGAGGGGAAAAAACAAACAAAAATCAAAGCTTGGGTAAAGACTAAAACAATAAAAACAACATGAAATCATGACATATTACCCTGTTTGTCATTCATAATCACGTAGTGATGTATGTTATAGACTTTTAATCATAGCATGATTACATTAAATTTTCTTTTGGAAATTATGCTCCTTAGTTACAGAATCATTATGCTACTGGGAGCATTTTTTCCAAAAGAGAAGTCAAGACAATCATGACCACATGGCCACTGAGTTTTACTAATGAGGTCAAAATGAAATATATCCTAGTTAATTTCATTAAAAGAGAGATTAGTAAATCTATTCGTTGTATGCTCACTGGATTGTGAACGTTTCTTGATGAATGGTTGCAAAAGTAAACTGCATATGCAAATTCCATAGTAAACAGAACTGCCAAAATTCCTGCTAGAAATGAAGAAGAAAGAAAGAGGCACGCTGTGAAAATATATACTGCTTACCTTTTGTATGTTTTGGTCCATTATGCTTTTTGTGGGGTAGCATCTTCTTAATGCTGTTATGCCAATCAAGAGCATGAATTATTCCCCACATGCAGCTTGGACAATTAACCTTAACTAGCTTGTCTTCAGATTCAGTCCATAAGTGCTTTCCCATTTCTAACACTATAAGCGATAATCCTAAGAACTTGATAATGGAATTCAGACACTATCTCCTCCAACCTTATAGAAGTAATTAAGCAAATACCATGTAAATAATCATTTTGATCACCAAACACATGCAACTCAGATACTAAATTCCAAATAACCAACAACCCATTTCTTAAAAGCTTGTTAAGTCTCACACAAAACAAAAATCAAACACTTTGTCAGCAAGCCAGAAAACTAGGCTTTTTACACAGATTTTTCTTGTGGTTTTTTCTAGACCAAACCCAAACAGCAATGGCCATTGGTGACATCTTTGACCAATCCTTTCTTATTACTACTATACTTCAATTGCTCCACAAATTCATCAATGACTTGTTTCAAACAAGACATGAGCTATTCTCTCCTCACAACCTCTTTCTCATCATCCTTAGCTCTCACACCAACTTCCCATATCTCGTCTATAAACTTAGCATTGGTCAACTGGTCCAACCATTGGACATCACGAAAAACCATAAAACAATTCAACCAATAAAATAAAATCCATAAAACTAATTTCATAGAAATCAAACAAAAATCAAACCAATTTTGGACATCAAGAATAACATAATTTCATAGCAATCAAACAATTCAACCAAACCCATTTACGAAATCAACACAAAATTAAACTAAAAAAATCATATAAACCTTAGATGAAGTGTGAGAGATGGGGAAATAGGGGAAGGCAGAGAGAGAGAGAGAGAGAGAGAGAGAGAGAGAGAGAAATAGAGAGATGGCGAGAGAGAGAGAAAGACCTAGATCGACAGAGAGGGAGAGGACCGAGAGCGACAAAGAGAGAGGGACAAGAACCTGTGATTTGCGGTAGTAGAGGTGGTGATTTGCGGCGGTGGCTAGCGACGTGCGGTGGTGGCCAACGACGATAAGGTGGTGACTGTCAGTGAGCATGCATCTAGTTTGGTGTACTGGTCTGTGTGTGCTTGTGAGATAGAATAGAGAAAAGATCTGTGTGAAAGAAATAAGAGGGAAGGGCACCAATATTTCCCTCTAAAAAAAATTTGGGGCCTTTAGCAACTAAATAAATTTTTTTCGGCAAATGTAATCAATAGCTACTAAAAGTTTGTAGCTATTTGTTTAATATTGGCTACTAAAAATGTTTTTGTCGGTAATAACTACCCATTTACGACTACAATTTTTCAGTCACTGATGGTTGCAATAAATAAGCCTATTTTTGGTGACTAACAAAAATTTTGGTCGGCAAAAGGCTATGTACGCTGACTAAAACCATAATTAGTAGCCTAAAATGTAAACAAATGCCAACTAAAACTTTTTTAGTTGCCTATTGACATATGTTTAGCGACTAAATATTTTTTAGTTGCCAATAATTAGCATATGGCTACTAAAAAACTTAGTAGCTAAAAGTTAAATCATTGCCGACCAACAGGCAAATTTGCCGGTAAAGGTCCAACTTTTGGTGACTAAAAATGTTTTAGTAGCCAAAAGTGGTCGCCAAAGGTACAGATTGTTGTAGTGACATGTCAAACAACTTATTTTTTTGTTCACACACTTAGGCATCGTTTGGAATGCAACACTTTTAGCTTAAAAATCAAAAAGTTACTAAAAAAATCAAAAAATCTATAACTTATACTAAAAAGTCAAAGATTATTTTTTCTCTTTACTTTCTGCACATCTTTTCGTAAAAAATAAAAAAAAGTCAGTCCAAACATACTAGTGTTTTTTTTTTTTTTTTTACCACATGTTTTAGCCAAAAAGTTACTAAAATAGTCTGTTCTCAAACGAGACCTTAAATTTGTACCAAACAACTTTTTAACTTACAAAATTCAGCATTCAATTTTTAATTTAATTTTCAGTCCTCAATTTTTAATTTTCAGCTTTATCAAGCATCACCTTATAAATACGGTTGTTTTGTCTTTATGTTGTTTTGGAAAATGCAAAGAGAGAAGGAAAATATGCAATTAATCTTAATTTTCTCAACCCAAAAAAATAAAATTCAAGTTTTTATCAAATTTCTATTAGGGAGGCCATTCAATTTTACTTTTCAAAAACACTACCGCAAGGAAGATTCTAGGGTTAATTACAATAACAGTTTGATTCAAATTTCAATTTTGTTCTTATAATTTCAAATTAAACAATTTGTTCCCTACATTTAGTAGTTTCAATTTGGTCATTCCGTCTAAATTTAAGATTAAAATTAATTCTTTTGAGACATTTTTTTTTTTTTAAATATTTTTTATGGTGTGTACATACACAAAATTAATAGAAATTTAAATGGAATGATCAAATTGAAACTACACTAAATTGTAATAACCAAATTGTTTAAATTAAACTATAGGAATTAAAATAAAATTTACGTCAAATTATAAGAGTGAAAAGTATAATTAACATCAAGATTCTAAATTCACCTATTAATATTTTGTCTGCATCACACGTACAAACATTTCTTGGACAAATTATATTTTTTTCCTTTATAATTTAATCAAATTTTGTTTTGACTCATATTGTTTAAATTGAACAATTTAGTTCTTACACATTAAATTCAGTTTTAATTTGACAATTTTATTCAAATTTCTGTTAATTTTTGTTACTTGTACATCTCAGGAAAATTTAACTTCAAATTAAACCGAAAAAACAAATTGAAATTAAATTTAAAGTGTTAAGATCAAATTGTTCAATTTAAAATTATATAAATCAAAGTGAAATTTGAGAAATTGTAGGAGTTAAAAGTGTAATTTATTCATATTTCTTCATAAAGTACAAAGTTTGCAAGGATGTACAGAACCATTAAAAATGCATATTTGAGAGGAGATGACTTGTTTTCGGCCCAAATTTAGATCTGATGAGTTGAGTTCGGGCCATGGACTCACCACAGGTCAGACTCTAAAAATCTCAAGATCCAGTTTGTTTATTTTATAGGCTCAATTATTCATTAAAAAAAACTAATTTAATAATTATAACTAGAAATATGAACGGTAAATGGTTTGAAAATAGATATTTTATTTTTTTTTAACAAAAATATTGAAATAATATGATTGTCACAGTTTAATATTTTTTCATAAATTATTTTCAAACAGGCTATAAAAAATAAACAAATAAAATCATTGGAGTGAGACCCGCCGTTAAAGTCTCCATTTTAATTTCGAGAGAATCTGTATAATTTCGTAATTCTTTCATAATTTTAAAAATTTTTAGAACCCACTAATTGGTCGGCATGGACTGAAAACTTTTACGAGAACTTGACCTTGAATTTTTCTCCTATATTGTCTAGAAAAGTGATTATAAATAGCAAAGTAAAAATATTAGGATAAATTATCATAGGTCCTATTTTTTGGAACTTATTATCTTATAATTTTTTTTTAATTTTATAAATAGATTTACAATAATAAATTTATCAGTCAAAATTTATAAATAAATAAACCTAATTAATAAGACTAATCGATAAATGTGTCAAATATTATATTAAACAAGTGATTAGCCCAACCACCATTCCCTACCTACAGCCCCTATAGTAGGGGAAAAATTGACACACACACAAAAATTCAGATTCGTCTCTATAAGAATTGATAGACAACCATTAAGGTAAAGACCCTACTTATACAATGTGGTGTTAATAATGAGAGAAAATGATATTTCACTTACTTATTTCATAATCATATTTGGAAATATGTTATTTTTAGTAATTTTTTGACTTTTTAGCTAAAATATGAGCTAAAAAAAATTAGTATGTTTGAAATGACTTTTTCATTTGTTACGACAAGATGTGCAAAAAGTAGAGAGAAAATGAAATTTTTAACTTTTTGATATAGATTATAGACTTTTTTGATTTTTTTTAGTAATTTTTTAATTTTTCGAAAAACACTCGAATACCAAACGAGGCCTTAATATTATAATAAGTCACATACCATGTACACTTGTATACGGTTGGAGGAGAGATCTCTATTACAAATTTATAATGCATGAGGTCATTACAAGTCATTAAAATTTAGAGTAAACTATCAATAGATCTTAATAGTTGGATTTAATTCCATCAAATCCTATTGAAAATAAGTCTTATTACAATCGTCGTTAAAAATAATTTTTTGTGACGATTTTTTACATATGTCACTAAAATTGACAATTAGTGATTTTTTTTTTTTTTTTTTTGGGTCACGTTTTTAATAAATTGTCTCTAAAACTTACAATTAGTAACATTTTTCTAGAATGAATTTTTCAAACTGTCACTGAAAGTTGAAAATTAATTACTTTTTTTGTTATGATTTTTTTTAAATGTCACTAAAACTATAATTAGTGACATTTTTTATGACAATTTTTAAACTGTCGTTGAAAATTAACAATTAGTGACATTTTTTAACAGTGTATGATGAAAAATGCCATTAATTATTATAGAACTTATTGGACAATAAGTTTACTTAGTAGAACCTACACGTAAGTCTCCCTAAATTATTTCATTGATTCACTCATTTATTTCATTGGAACATTGAAAATTGAGAGAGCAAGGAGAGCTAGCGATGAAGGAAGAGGTGATGGAGGAGGTTGGAGGCCGGTGCTGAGCAAACATGGGGGTCCAAGCCAGTGGAGCAAAGGTGTAGAAAAGGGTATCCATACAGTTTTCGTGGACGAGATTCCTAAATCTATGGATCCAAAAGGGCTATATGCGTTATTCTCTAACTTTGGGGTTGTGAGGGATGTGTTCATACCCAACAAAAGGAGGCAGATGACGCGATCAAGGTTTGGCTTTGTACAATACGATTGCCCAGTGGTTGTACGAATGGTAGTCCAGAAAGCACATGGTCTCTGGTGTGACAACAGAGCATTGAAAGTGAAAGTAGCAGATTTCGGCAAAGAGCAGGTCATAAACTAGAGGCCTAGAGTGGCAAGTGATGGAAAAAGGACTGTGGCTAGTAGTAGTGTGGCACCTGCTTTGGTCCAAGGGAGAAAATCCTATATGCAGGCTATCAATGGGAGAGGAGTGAGATCCAATGCAAGTCTAACATGAACGTTGCTGAAGAAGGTAATGGTTAGTTATATACCAGTGTGATTGTTAGACTCAAACCATTACGTTATGTGGTAGAGCTTAAAGAGGAACTGAAGAGCAGAGGACTGGGAGACATTCAGGTGAGAGATGGAGGAGGTAGAGACATAGTTATCTCTTTTGAATCAGTGAAAATCATGAAGGAAAAATTGAAGTTGATGGAGGATTGGATACATGAATGGTGTGAGTCAATAAAAGAATGGAAACAAGGTATGGTTATTGAACAAGAAAAAGTTACTTGGCTTGCTTGTTATGGAATGCCATTGAACTTATGAAATAGCATAACATTTCAAAAGATAGGGCAATTGTGGGGGGAAATTATTGGTATGGATGATAATACAGTTAGAATGCAATCCTTACATTGTGGAAAGGTGAGAATAGCCACAAACTATATAGAGTCCATTAATGCGACTATCAATCTGAAATTGTAAAGGTGTGAGCTACCCAGTAAAGGTTTGTGAAGAGCAAGTGGTTATCTCGCAGGTGGTCTATAAACAATGTAAGTGTTGTATTTTTACATAGTAATGGTGATAATCATAGCTCATATGGGAACACTATTCACCAGGCGTTAGAGGTGGAGAGCAAGCAGGAAGATGGTGGGGCTGAGGCGGAGGGACAGGTTGGAGGTGAACTGGACAAAGAAGTTGACATGGAGGCTAGAGAATCTGAGGTAAAGACATGGAAAAGCATAATAGGTGGCTTAGCACGTCTGAGGTGCAAGAGACTGAAAATAACATAGGAAGGATAAATTTTGGGGGCGTATAGGTAGAAAAGCCAGCTACAGTAGTGTTGAGTTTTTATGTATTTTCAAACTGAAGGCAACCGAAACGTTGTGGATGAAATTACCACCCCAGGCTACATGACGAGTATTAGTGGGTCTGAGATCAACAGGCCTGGGCTTAATATTGAAGTAATTTTAAATAAGGCCCATGTTTTGGAGGGTGGTACTATGATGGGCCAAAGAGCTTTTGAGATAAGTGAAATGGAGGCATAACCCAGTAAGGAGCAACTAGAACAATCAAAGAGGGGTGAGGGTCTACAGATCAGATTGGATGATAGGAAACAAGCCTTGGTCGTAGGTAAGTCTGTTACAAACGCTCAAAAAAGGAAACTGACTAAGAAGGATAAAGCTAAAGGCGTGGCAAGATCTTATGGAAGTAAAAAAGGCACTATTCACATTGGTGGAGGATCTTCTCTGAACTTAAGGAAGAGAGCCATTTTCAGGTCCGTTATTGCCGCACTCTTTTTATCCATGGCTAGTAAATCTGGCAGTGGCCAACGGCTGTTGAACGAGGCAGAAGCATCACTTCAGATTGGCCAGGTTTTGGGGCTAAATTGTGAAGGCAATGAGGAGGAAGTTATAAGCAAATTAATGGAGATGAAAGCACAAGATAAGGAGATGATAAGGAGGAGGGGTGGAGATGCAGTTTGATCTGTAGTCCCAGGTGGTTGGAGCTTTGATTTAGTTCCCTTATGAAGATCTTATCTTGGAATGTGAGGGGCTTGGCAAGCCTGCTAAAAGGAGTAAAATCATAAAGCTATTCTTGGAAAGAAAGGTGGATATAGTGCTACTACAGAAAACAAAGAAATCTTCAATTAATGAAGAGTTTGTGCAACTAATTTGGCCTGGAGAAAAGATGGAATTCATGGCAGTGGATTCAGATAGAGCAGCTGGTGGGCTATTATGCATTTGGAATCCTGATGTCTTTCAGATGCTGGACTGTTGTTCCAACAATAATTTCATTAGTCTATCAGGTACCCTCTTTTTTAGCTTTGAACGTGTTTTAGTTAATGTATATGGTCCTAATGACAGTGTTAGAAGGAGAAGGGTGTGGGATAGCTTAATTAGATTAAATCAAGTATATGACAAACCTTGGTGTCTTGAGGGTGACTTTAATGAAATCATGTGTCTATCTGAAAGAAAAGGATGTTCTAGAAGAGACAGGGGTGTAAGAGAGTTTAATGAACTAACTGATAACCTGGAAGTGTGTGACCTGCCAATGATGGGAAGGAAATTCACCTGGTGTAACTCGCAGGATGGGAGGGAAGTGGAGTAGGATCAATAGGTTCTTACTCAGTTCTTAGTGGATGTATAAGTTTAATTTTAAACTATGGGGTTACCTAGAAGAATCTCAAACCATTGCCCTATCTTGCTTATGGAAGATGAGAGGGATTGGGGTCTAAAGCCATTTAGATTTCTTAATGCTTGGTCCTTGTATCCATCTTTCTTAGCTTTTGTGGAGAAAACCTGGGCTGAAACTACTGTGGTGGGTTGGGCTGGATTCCAATGTCTAAAGAAATTCCAAACACTTAAATTGGCCTTGAAAAAGTGGAACTATGAAGTCTTTGGTAATGTGGAACACAATCTTAAGCTTCTTGAGGAGGAACTCCATAGGCTTGATTTGGCAGCTAAGGAAATATCTCTGACTGAATCAGAGTTATCTAGAAGAAGGAAGGCAAAAGAAGAAGGAAGACAAAAGAGGAAGCTTGGAAATTGAGTAGAATGGTGGAATAGATATGGATGCAGAAATCCAAAACTAATTGGGCATTAAAAGGGAACAGAAACACAAAATTTTTCCACATCTTGGCATCCTCCAGGAGCAATAAAAATGCATTGAATTCAATATCTGTGGATGGGGTTATAAAGGAAGAACCTACAGTTGTTAGGGCTGAAGTCCTGCAGCATTTTAAAAATCAGTTTACTAAATATTGGTCCAATAAACCAAGCTTATCTGGTCCTTTTAAGTCCATTAGGGGAGCTGAGGTTAAAGCTACACTAGAAGCTGAATTTTCTGAAGCAAAAGTAGTAGTAGCAGTGAAACACTGTGAAGGGAATAAGTCTCTTGGGCTTGATGGGTTCAATATGATGATGTTTCAGAAATGTTGGAAGACAGTTAAAGGTGATGTGATCAAATTTATGAAGGAATTCCATCAAAACTCTAAATTGGTTCATGGTCTCAATAGTTCTTTTGTGACTTTGATTCCAAAATCTGATAACCCTTCTTGCCTTAATGATTTCAGGCCTATTAGTCTAATAGGTTCCTTGTATAAAATTTTTGTCAAAGTTCTTTCAAACAGGTTGAAAAAAGTTATGCCAGGTATTATTAGTGAATCTCAATCAACATTTATTGGGGGTAGAAATATTTTTGGATGGAGTTTGATTGCGAATGAAATAGTGGATGGATGGAAGAAGAATAAGAAGAAGGGCATTATACTAAAACTAGATTTTCTGAAAGCCTTTGACTCCATTAATTGGGCTTTCCTCTTATCTATGCTATCCAACTTTGGGTTTGGTAATAAATGAATTAGTTGGATTCGAGAGTGTTTAACTCAACAAAATTTCTATCTTGGTAAATGGTTCGCCCACATCTGAGTTTACTCCGAAGAGAGGATTGCGTCAAGGGGATCCATTATCTCCATTTTTGTTTAACATTGTGGTAGAAGGTCTCAATATTCTACTACTGAAAGCTCTGCAGAGGGGGTTGATTAAAGGGGCTGTGGTAGGATCAAATGATGTTAGGATCACCTATCTCTAGTTTGCAGATGACACAATCTTATTTTTGTGAGGCAGAATGGGAGGAGATTGTTGCGATCAAAAGGATTCTAAAGTGTTTTGAAATACTATCTGGGCTGAAGATTAATTATCATAAGAGTGTGGTATATGGGGTTGGGATTGATGATGATCTTTCTAAGGAGTTTGCTACCAAGTTGAACTGCCTTCGCCAAAGTCTGCCACTCAGATACTTGGGATTGCCATTAGGAGCTAGTCCAACAACAAAAGAGGACATGACAGCCTATAATTGATAAATGCAAACAAAAATTGGCTTCTTGGAAGAGGATGTTTCTATCCTTTGCTGGTAGATTGACTCTGTAGAAAATCTGTGCTTTCTAGTTTACCAATTTACTACTTATCTTTGTTTAAAATGCCAGCAGGAGTTACAAAGGAAATAGATAAAATTCAATCTAGATTCTTATGGGGAGGTGATGAGCTTAGAAGGAAAATACATCTGATCAGTTGGGAGGAGATTTCTCAGAGTAAAAGCCAAGGAGGCTTAGGAATCAAGAGACTTAGACTTATGAATGATTGTCTTCTTTTGAAGTGGTGGTGGAGGTTTGGTTCTAAAGATGGTGCCTTATGGAAGCAGGTGATTTGTAGTAAATACACTGAGGCTGATAGGGGTTGGTGGTCATTATCTGTGGTTATCTGCAGATCTGATCTTTCCAAATCTGGAAAGGTATTATGGGTGTTGCCTGGTTTTAGGCCTGAGCTGGTTGATTTCTTCAAGAGCAAGATAAGTACAGTTATTGGGTATAAGAGGAGAACTAAATTTTGGGAGGATCACTGGGTTGGCAATGTCTACTTGAAAGAGGAGTTTCCTAGACTGTATTCCTTATCAGTGGACAAAGTTGAATCTGTGAATTTGGTACTCAGTAGGAGGA
>JAPPVO010001381.1:0-15911 GCA_030407325.1 Camellia japonica | reverse complement strand
CAATTCAAAAAGTAATTATTGACAAAAATACTTTTTTTATTTAAAAAATCAAAAAAATTTCAAATTTTTTTTATTTTTTAAAAATTACTGTGACAAATTAATTTATTTATCAATTTTTTTTTGTTAATTTTAATAAATGCCCAAATAATTTGTCATTTAGGTCTCAAAAAAAATATTTTCTATATTTAAAAAATATCCAAAACAAATATATATTTTTTTTTTCAGATAACAAGTGCCAGGTGCCAAAAAAAAAAAAATTTTGTTCCGGTCAACCTGCTGTATGTCTAGGAAGATGCCGGGTAGACCTAAAAATTCAAAAACTGTCTAGGCGGATGTCCGGGTGGACGATCAGATAGACAAAAATTCAAAAGCTCTCTGATTTACCAAACATGTTTTCAAAATGTGATTTGAAATCATGATTTGAACCTTGTAAGCAAATAGAGGGCTGATAACAGGTTTGGAATCATGGTTTGAATTACAAACCAAACACAACTTCTACTTCTTTTTTTTTTTCTTTTTTTTTTTTTTCTTTTTTAAGAGTGGCACATCAGCATATATTTTCTTAATTATATATAGGGTTTGTTTGGAATGTGGGTTGGTTTTTTGGTCTGGGGCTAAAAAATCTTGTTTTGGATGAACTTTTTGATTTTTTTGATTTTTGTGAGAGAAAAAAAATGAAATAATTATGGTTTGGATGTGACATTTTGTCTTACTGAGTTAAAAAACATATTTTGCCTTTCTGTAGTTAAAATAACCCCAACTCACATCCCAAACGAGCACATAAAGTTCTACACAAACCCAAACTTAATTTAAATTATACTAACTTTACCTATTTTATAGGGGCTCTATTTGAAAAATATTTCTGTGGGGATATATTTTCTGAGTACCAACATATGGCCAAGGTGACGCCGACGTGTCAGCCGAGGTGCCACGTGTCTTGGTCATGACGCCGAGTGATTTCGGAAAGGCCGAGGTTATCTCCGAAGATATCGAAATCCGAGATAAGCGGATAGGGCACAAGAGTCTTAGATTATGAGGGGACTCAGCCTGGATAAAGATAAAGCTCTTAGGAAGCTCTTAGGAAGTTTGTCTCTATCTATTGAAGAGTCCTGGATTAGCATTGGGTTAAAGTCCATTGAAGCCAGGCTTCTGTTGGGACAAGGATTGAGTTAACTATAAAAGAAAGGCACCCCCGATGAGTCTAAGGTACGCAATTTACATTCAGAACAGTGAGTTTAATAGTTGATTATCTTTGAGAGATATACTGACTTGATCGTCGGAGTGCCCCCGGGTGGACGAACCACCGCCGGAATCTTCTCTTTCTGTTGCAGGTCAGCCAGGTGTCATCTATTTTGCCAGTACTCTCCAGCTGAATACTGAGTTGGCAGTGTGGTCGGAAAATCACTCACACAATTTCTTTTCCATATATTTTTCATGATAAATTGAGATAATCCACAAATCCAATATTCATTTTGCATTTGATGTTTTTCTTCGTAATTCTTAGGATTTTTTTTAATGCTAAATTGCCTTTTTTTCTTCTTATTTTTCGTACATTATTCTATACCCAATACCAATTTTATATTATTCTATACCCAATACCAATTTTATATTATTCTATATTACGAATTTGTTGTTTAAATTTTATAATAATTCTACATATGAAATTATACTTCATTTTCTATATTAATTATGACTTGATTATGACTCATTACATGTTGACAATCGCCCCTATAGTTTTAGAAATTTCATTCCACCCCCTGAGGTTTCTAATTTCATAATGAATCGCCCTTTTATTAATAAATCATCATGTCAATTAACAATTTTTAATGATGTTAGAAATATGTTTCAATTAATAATTTAGGTAATTTTATTATTGTATAAGAAATCAATTATGAATTTTATTTTTTTAATTAATTTTGTTAGATAAAAAATACTAATAAAAAGACATTTATAATTTTTTAAATCATAAAAATAATATATACTTTAAACAACTTTAAAGGTGTATTTATAATTTATCATTTAAAAATCAAACCAAAGGTTGAATTTGTTATGTGAGTTTCTCCAAACAAAAAAGTACCTAAACTCACACGGATTTTCCTCTTGTTGACTGCATCTCTTGAGTTGAGAGGCTTACGTCTTTCCTTACATCACCTCCACTCACTGAACAAAAAAGAAAGGAATAATCTCTCTCTCTCTCTCTCTCTCTCTTTCTCCACACACACACACACACACACAATTTCTACAATTCAATCTTTGTAATAAAATAAATTTTAAATTTTATCAATTTAATCCTTATTTTTTAAATTTATTTTCAAAACTATTTCCTTATTTTTGTTAAATAAGCTAATTGAAAAAAATAATATTTTAATCGTTAAATTTAATATAAGTATATATAAAATATTTAAAAATACTTATTTTCGTTGCGTTTAATGACTAAAATACCTAATTTTTATCAATTTTACTTAGCGAAAATAGGCCAATGGTTTAGTTTAAAAACAAATCAAAGTTTTGAATTTAAATTAATAAAATTCAAAATTCAAAATTTATTTTGTTACAAAGGTCAAACTATAAACTTTTTTTTTGTAATTTTTCTAAAAAGAAATAACAATTCTATAATCGTAAAAAAAAAATAAAGAAAATGTCAAATCAATGGAATTTTAATAAAAATTACAAATCAATGAGAAATTTTATAAATATTAATAATTTAAATTGTAAATTTTTTTATGAATATGTAATTATTTTTTCAAAATCCCACTGGGATGTAATTACTTCAAAAAGATATCTAAACATTATTCAGAATTTAAATGGATGTTCAGGACAAAAATCCAAATTTAAATTTTCTTTATCTGTAGGTCTAGGCACTAAAACATTTTATTCATAAAGACAAGCTAGTGTAAAAAGACCAAACTACCCATATATATATATATATATATATATGTCATACGGTCATTCACACCCTATTTTTCAGCCCCCCCTCTCTCTTCCCCATATTCTCTCTCTCTACCTCATTGTTATTGTAGAGCCACTACCTCCGTCGCTTGGCTCATCTCCCATTTCTTACTTCCGACCACTTCACCACTGCCTCCGCCGATTGCCTCTCTTCCACCCTCTCTCAATGCTTGCCTCGCTACCACTCGTCTCCCCTTCATCTCTCGCAGCCGCTCCACCACCGCTTTCGTCGTTTGCCTTCCATTCTCACTCTTTCACCACTACCAGAAACAAAAAAACCCTTTTGATTTTTTTTTCTCTTTTTCTTTTTATTCTCTATCTCTCTAGCTTGTTTTGGCAATCTTTCTCTAACTTTGTTGTTAATTTTTTTACACTTGAATCTAATAAAATCTCCATCTGAGTATAAAAGAAACAAAACCCTTTTGATTTTTCTTCTTTTTTTCTTTTTACTCTCTCTTTCTCTCGATTGTTCTAGCAATCTTTCTCTGAATTTGTTGTTAATTTTTTTACACTTAAATCTAATAAAATCTCCATATGAGTGTAAAAGAAACAAAACCCTTTTGACTTGAATTATGCTAGGACTCCAAATAAATTACTAAATTTTTCAGCAAACCTCTCATATGGGTGTGTGTGTAGGTCCCACACCCATGTAAGATGTTTGGTAGAAAATTTGGTAATTTATTTGAGGTCTATAGCATTTTTCTTTTGACTTCTTCTCTTGTGAGAGGTTTGGTAGAAAATTTCTTAATTTATTTAGGGTCTATAACATTTTCCTTTTGACTTTCTTTTCTTTTTTTTTCCATGACTTATACATATGTATATATGTATGTATATCTTGAGTGTATGTACATCTGTGAGTTTGTGTATGTATGCATATCTTGAGTGTATATATATCTGTGAATGTATGCATTTATATCTTGAGAGTGTGTATGTATGAGACAGATCTGGAAAAAATTGATGTTGATAATGATGATTACAACAAATAAATAAAAAAGTTGACACAACTTTTCAATAGATAAAAAAATTGAACATATAGATAGAATTTAGGGGGAAAAATTGAACAAATAAATATAAAATTGAATAGATAAATAAAATTTGGGGAAAAATTGAACAGATGGATAGAATTTAGGAAAAAAATTGAACATATAAGGAAAAAATTGAACATATAAGGGAAAAAATTGAATAGATAGTCAAAAAATTTGAGTAGAGTCAACGAAAAGTCAAAAAGATAAAAAAAAAGTGAAGGGGTAAAATGTCTTTTAGAATTTCTTACCAAACTATTTCACAAAGCATAAACTTTTTACTAACAAAAAATATTTACTGTACCTAATGTCTTACACCCTTCTTAAATTGAATTTATCACCAATTTTCTCAATTTAAATTGCGCGGACAAAATTCATTGTTAATAAGGTTTATAACACATGAAATTAAATCTCCGCCATCCATCTCTTTCTAGATAAATATATGAATATTTTTCTTCGATCTTGTTTGGAAAGTGGCTACATTATCCAAAAAATTAAAAAATCAACCCACGCTCTCTATTCTTTTACACTTTTCGTAAAAATTTCTAAAACTTATTAAAAAAATTCAATTCCCAAACCAGCGCTCGGTGTGTATCTTTTGTCAAAAGAAAAATATTGGGTGTGAATTCCATTATTCACAATTAACTACGCTCCATCATGTCTCCCAATCACCAATATAAATAGCCCAAGGTTTGAGTAAATTTTGAAAATAACTATGAAATTAAGTGAAATTATTAACTAATAAGAAATTTCATACTATAATAATAGGTACTACATTATTTAGTTAGTTAAAATTAACCAACGTCCACCTAATCATATATATTTTTTTAATCGATTACAACAATATTTATTATGAAATGAAATGTATGATGCAAATTAAAAGTTAGTGAAATGTAGATCACACTTAGGGCGTGTTTGATTCGTGGGATTGGAGGGGGACTATCCACTATTTGGATTACAATCCAAATAGTGCTCCTTATCCGCCGTTTGATTTTTTTTTAGTCTGTCGGACCTGGAGTTCGGCCGGACTCCTTATCCCCCATATGGGGGACTATTGTGTCCTGGGGGGGACAGAATGTGGGGGACTACCCACTGTTGGGATTAGATGCTAAAATGATCATTTTGACCATCTACTATTTAATTATGTATTATATTTACTAAAATCAATAAAATTTAAATGTCTCAATTTAAAAATAAAATAATTTTATTTAACTTTTTATTGATGTTTTATTTATTTAATTTTTTAAAATAATTTTTTATAGATATTTTATTTTAAAATTTTGTTTATAATTTATTTAATATCATTATTTAAATTTTAATATGTGTTTTATTTTAAAATTTATTTAAAATTTTAATTAAAAAATAATATAAATTTTTTATACAGGTTATACAGTATAAATGAAATTTTAATGATTTATTAAATAATATAAAAAAAATAATGTCCTCCGTATTTTATTAAAACAAATTTATTTAATAAATCATTGTGTAAAATTTTAAAACAGTAATGGCGTAAAAAATTTTAACACAGTAATGCTTACACAGTAATCAAATTTTAATAAAAGTAATGGTTACACAGTAATCAAATTTTACCCTTTTTATTTATTTATTTATTTATTTTTAAAAAAATAAATTTATTTAATTGTGTAAAAAATAAAATAAAATAAATTTTTATTTAATCTAGCTAAAAATAATTAAAATATTAAAGATATGTTTAATATTGCTATTACTTAGTAAACAATTGAAAAATGGTAAAATAGTCTTTTGTTCATTTATCCTATCCAATCCGTCCAACCAAACGTTGGATTCACTAAAAATAGTCCTTTCCAGACATCTAATCCCATGAAAAAACAAACACAGGATACATATCCAATCCAACCAAATAGTCCGGGGGATTCACAGTCTCAGGACTCAAGTCCGATGGATTCTAATCCCCCCTTATCCAGTCCGTCCAATCAAACACTTAGGGTGTGTTTGTTTGGACAGATTGGATAAAGGGGGATTGTAATCCATCGGACTATTAGTCCTGTGATACATTTTCTCCGGACTATATGATTGGATTAGATTTGTATCATATGTTTGTTTAATCATGGGATTAGATGTCTGGATTTGACCATTTTTAGTGAATCCAATGTTTGTTTGGGATATTATGAAAAAGGATAAATGCTTAAATGATTATTTTATCCTTTTCAATTATTTACAAAGTAATAGCAATTTAAACATAGCTTTAATATTTTAATTATTTTTATCTAGATTAAATAAAAATTTATTTTATTTTATTTTTTGCACAATTAAATAAATTTATTTTTAAAAAATTAAAAAAATTAAATATAAATAAAAATATATGTTATTTTTAATTAAAATTTTAAATAAATTTATTTTAAATAATAATAATAATTAAATAATGAAATAAAATAAAACATCTATTAAAATTTAAATAATGAAATTAAATAAAATATAAACAAAATTTTAAAATAAAACATCAATAAAATATCTATAAAAAATATTTTAAAAAATTAAATAAATAAAACAAAAATAAAAATTAAATAAAATTATTTTATTTTTAAATTGAGACATTTAAATTTTTTTGAATTTTACTAAATATAATACATAATAAAATACTAGAGGGCAAAAATGTAATTTCATTGTCTAATCCCATGGGATGAGTTATCTCATGGTTTCTATCCCCCCATGGGATAGGATAGTCCCACAAATATGGGACTAATAGTCCGGGACAAAACTTTTGAAACAAACAATGAACTATTAGTTCGGTGGAATTAATAGTTTAATCCTACACCCTAATTCTTCAAAAACAAACACACCCTTAAAGTAATTGAATATATAGTTTATTTTATCAATGAAGAAAACCTTATTGATTGCCAGAAGTAGACACTACAAAATATCAAAACAATCAACAAGAGAAAAAGAACAGGTGCAGAAATCATCAAACCAAATGAGATATCTCCATCTTAATTAGGTTGGCAAAAAAAAAAATAAAGTACAATCATTTATAAGCACCACTAAAACAAATTAAAAATTGAAGGATTCCAACCCAAACCAGAGTAGCCCCAACACAACACAATACAAATCTAACATCAAAGCTACAAGCCAAGATCTCATCCCCAATACCAAGAAATCATAAAAAGAACGTGCTACAAAACTCCCAATCTAATTTGTTGCAGATGAAAAATAAAGTCAATTATAGAATACTCCTTGCAGTTTGATTTGGCTTTGACCAAAAATACCACTCTCATCTTGATGAGGTCAAGGATGGAATCCCAATCGGGTTGGAGATTCTGAAAAATAAGTTGATTTCTAGCCATCTATATTGACCACAAAGTTGGAAATAGTATTGCATTCCAAATGGCTTTTTCTTTCTTTCTAGTACTAGTGTAATACCCGTATGTACAGTTTTAAATAAATAAATAATATTTAATTTTAAAATTAAAATTAAATAGTAAAAATAATAATAATTAAACTTTAACTATTTTTATCATAATTTTGCTTATGGTTTTTTCCCCTACCATTAATGCTATGTTTTAAGTTTTAAATAACAAACATGAATCATAATGTAATTAGCAAAAATTAAACAAAAATTATGATAAATTATAAAATTACACTTTCTAATTTTTATTTTTAGGAACAAAAACTGCACCTATGTAAAATATAAATACATTATTATTTTCTAAGGGTTTCATAATTTTAGTTTGCCATATGTTAGATGAAACTCAGTAATTATGTAAAACTCAGTAATTATTATTCATAAACTATGTGAAACTCAGTAATTATTATTAATATTTTTTACTGACTATATTTTTTTGGTTTGCCATATAATAGTAATAATAATAATAATAATTTTTTTTTGAAACTCAATCTAGCAAAATTTGTTTAAATCAAAAAATTGAATAACAAAATAAAAATGACGAACAATGAACTGCTAGTGACTTTTATCTTCTTATCTTTCTTGAAATCAGCATTTACCAACCAAGTACAACTTTTGGATTTTCTTATAATCGCTAGTTTTGGCATCTCATATTAGGTCCTTTTCTTATTCTTCTCTCTCACTCACCTTTGCTTAACAAATCTTCATAGCACGGGCATCATTTTTTAAAATTATTTTATAAACCATAATACCCATGCTATGCACAGGTTTAAATAAATAATTAAAAATTAATTTTGAAATTAAATAATAACATAGAATTTATTTATAAGAAATAAATAAACTATGGCATAATGTATTTTTAAAAAAGTGCAATAAAATTACAAAAACTGTATTTACAATGAAATATAAATACATTTTGTCTTAAAGATTTTACAATTTAGTTTATTTTATGTCAGAGATAGTCCAATCATATAATAAATTATATTTTTTTAAATTTATTAACTACCCATTGTCTATTTTGTAAAAGTTTAAAAATATGTCCACTTCAGCATAAAATTATATTTCTCCTATGCCATAATTCACTAATACAAAAGAATAAGAAATGGTTTGAGGATTTATAGTTGTGCTAGATATTGAAAGTGACATAATCTAATTAACTTAACATTTATCTCAACTTGGCCATTACCTAATCATTAGAGAATTGTCTTAATCTATGCCTAAGTATGAACCACTTAACTCATTTATTTATTAAATTGGTAAATAAATATATGTTAGTATTTTTTTTATAATAAAATAAGAAATATGTACATGTTTATTCATAGTTATTAAAAATAATTCAAACTTCGATAAAATTTATATATTATATTTAAAATTATTACATGAATAGTTAAATATATTTATGTGTGAAAAAACTATCCAAGGTCAACCTAAAATATAGACATTACTGTAACCATACTTTGGACTTGATTTAAAATTTTGATGAGTCAATTAATAGAAATAGTTGGTAATAATCAATTTAAATTTTATGTTTAAATTATATTATAATTTCTTAGGTTTTGAATAGTGTGAACTAATTTGAGTGATAGTATTTGCATTAAACATTAAAAGTAGTTTGAGATCATCTCAGGCTTAAGGATTAATTTTTCAAAAACTGTTGTGTGTGGAGTGGGGGTGGCCGATGCGGTGGTTGATGAGTTTGCTGCAAAGTTGAACTGTCTAAGCCAGAAGTTACCATTAAAATATCTAGGATTACCATTGGGGGCCAATCTTAGTAGGAGGTTGACTTGGAAACCAGTTGTGGAGAAATTCAAGAAGAAGTTATCTGGGTGGAAGAGAAGAGTTTTGTCATTTGCTGGGAGAGTTACTCTCATAAAATCTGTGCTGTCTGCTTTGCCAGTGTATTACATGTCGCTTTTTAAAATGTCAGACTGTGTGGCTAGAGAGATTGATAGGATTCAAGCTTCGTTTTTATGTGGCGATTCAGAATATCATCGGAAGATCCATCTAGTTAGTTGGAAGGAGGTATCTAAGAGTGTGAAACAAGGAGGGCTGGGAATCAAAAACATCAGGCTAGCAAATGACAGTTTGCTAGTAAAGTGGTGGTGGAGGTATGGCCAAGAGGAGGATGCGTTGTGGAAGATGGTAATTTGTGAGAAGTATGGCTTTACACGGGAAAGGTGGTATCCTTTTCTGGCTGCCTCTGGTTCTACATCTAAGGTATGGAAAGACATTTTACTAGTAGCTCAGAGGAATGTTAGGCTCTTTCAGTTCTACAAGGAGAATGTTGAGATTGTAGTAGGGAATGGAGTCAAAATTAGTTTTTGGAGGGATCCTTGGATGGGATCCACAAATTTATTAAGCCAATTTCCTCGTTTGTTTCACCTGGTTATAGATAAAGAGTCTTCCTTGAGTTTGCAGGTAGCTAGAAGATCTCACCAATCTGGGTGGATTTTTAATTTCAGAAGATCACTTCGGCCTTGGAAAGAGGATGAGTTGGTTAGATTACAAAAATTTTTGGGATCTGGCCCTGTTTTAAGAAGTGATGCTGTTGACCGTTTGTGTTGGAAGCCTATACAGTCAGGTGTGTTCAAGGTTAATCTTGTTTATGCTTGGGGTTTAGTTAATGATGGTCCCATTCAGAGACCAGTTGAACTGATTTGGAATAACTTCTCACCTCCAAAAGCTAAATTCTTCTCTTGGTTAGCTTGGAGAGGTAGATTGAAAACAAAAGGGCTGCTTCACAGGTTAGGCATTTTGGTGGGTGATGATGATTTGAGGTGCATTTTTTGCCATGAGTCAAGTGAATCAACTGAACATATTATGCTTCACTGCCCCTTTGTTTGGAGAATTTGGTCTCATATTGCTTTTTGGTGGGGTTTTCAGTGGGCTAATCCCAGTTCCATTGAAGAGTTGCTACTATGGTGGATGGGTTGGAAGTTTAAGAAGAAAGTAAACCAGATTTGGAAGGTTTTACCTCCTGCAATAATGTGGTCTGTGTGGCGATATAGGAATGATTGTGTGTTCAATTCAGTACAGCCCAATCTTCAAGATCTGTGTGAGTGTATCAAGGTGAGAGTGGCAATTTGGATGAGATCTCATTTCAGTGGTACATCATTCTCAGTTAATGATGTTGTTTTTAATTTTAAGCAAGTTAGGAGGTGTTTTGGGTCTTAATAAGAAAGTGTGGTAGGGTGGAGGTGGGCTGCTGCTGGTGCTGTGTTTCTGTTGATTGGTGTTAGTTTTGGTTGGAGAGCTATTGAGAAAGGTGTGATAAGGTGTGTCCCAGGGGAGTCTGTCAGCTTGAAGCTATACCTGTTTTAGTGGGCTGTAGAGGGTTATGATGTGATCTGATATGTTTTAGGGTATGTGTAGTTTCTGCATTATGATCTCAGGGGTTGGCCTGAAATGTTGTTTTGTTGTTGGTATGCTATGCCATTCTGGCTGTTATGCTGAGTATTCTGTCACGATCCTAATCTGGTGATGGTCTGCTCTGCTATTTGGACTGCTATGTTGTGCTACTGATGCTCTGGATGGCCAAGCTTCCTCATGGTGATATGTGTTGTGCTGTTGGATGCAAGTGGGTTGTCTTTTGGGGATGAAGCTTTGTTCCTTTATGATGGCTGCTGTGATGATCTACTGCTATCTGCTAGTGCTGGTCTGTGCTAGTTTGTATGTCTGTGTGTGCTCTTGTTGTGGTGATTGGTTTGCTGAATGGTTTGTTGGTGGATTACTTAGTTGTATGGTGTAACAAGCCCGCGGGGGACCTCGCTATAGCTCGGACTCGAATGTTGTCACGGTTCTTAATCTGAACCAAAGAGTCCAAATCCGGCAAATTGTTTTGAGAAAACAGATTTTTAGAAAAGAAGTGCCAAACATGGACTGCTTTGCCAGATACAGAGTCGCCACCTAAATATTTTATTTTTGGGAAATTCAGGAAACCCTGACTCGTTTGCCTAAGGCCACGTGTCCGTCATCACCAAAGTTGCCTCGGCTCGGGAACTTGGGTACGATTGGGGAAGGTCACTTCGTGAGCACCCTCGCTCGCCCGATCAAAGATCGGCCTCTACTAACCATGATATTTAATTTTGAAAACATTGTGTGCTCTTCTTCCTGTTATTAGCCTAGATTTACTACGTGATGCGCACAGCATACAAGTATAGACCGGGTCGCCTGAATTGGAACAAAACATTTCATGTTTGTTTTTGAAAGATGGTTTGCTACTCGCAAGTAGGCTTAAAATGCAGATTTTGCCACCCTCAGCTGGGCTTAGAAAACATGGTTTTGCCACTATCTAGTGGGCTTAAAAGTCACAGTCGATGAATTGTTCCAATCCAAATAACCCAACCTTCACCCACAGGCATTCAGGCAGTTATATCACATAAGCACATAGCCTCATGGTAAGCATGCTATTCATGGCAGTCACTCACACGCATGCAAGGATGCTAAAGCATAAAAACTCACCGAGTACTCCAAGCCAAAACAAAAGCTAATTAGAAATCCATGCATGATCCTAAGTATACAGAAATGCCTAATGCAACGCATGCAAAAATGCAACTATAGCAGGCTCGGCTATTCTAAACATGGCATATGAGATGCAACAGCTATCAAGTATTCAATTTGGAATTGAAATACAAATGCAGTTAGTATGATGCGCCAAGCCCGGTACATGCAAAACAGATGAATGAATGCAAACATGCTATCATACTGTATGCTAATTGAAACATGCCCTAATTCTAACCATCATAAGCGGTAAATAAAAGGGAAGAAAGACGTGGGGTTGGAAGACATACATCACACTCACGCACACTTATTACAATTATGCCCTCGCACAGAGGGTCCGAATAAATAATATACAGTCCCGAATAGTACAGTCCAAATGAATAATACAGTCCAAATATATACAAAGATCCTAATAATTACCAAATTAACTAAGAAATAATAAACTGGCATGCAAGCCAGGGACTGCCTTGACTCTTCTTCAGATGATGAATGATGCATATCCGGGTTGCCTTTGCGCGGAAATCCACTGTGATGCCCCAACTAGCCTCTGTTTTGCAATAATTTTGGAAAGCGCACCAAGCCCCGGAAGACTGCTGATTCTTGATTTGCTGCAACAGAGAGCAGGAAAGGGGCATGGCAATGTATTTTCACACATGTATGCATGTCTCGATCCTCGTGCCACCAATCACGCATCTCGATGCATGATGACCGAGGAGTCGAATTGCACAACTCAATATGGAATGAATACACATGAAAATACAACTAAGACCTAACTCCATCATGGATAATCCGGAGTGTCGGTGACTGGGAATTGAGACACGTTCCGTCACTCGGAGTACGAAACGTACCTCGTTTCCCGTGCTCGGGCTAACCCCTATCCCGAACACAATGAAATATGCATGACATGCATGAAATGCAACTAAGATACATCCTAACATGCGACATGCTATGAAATGGCATACACGATGCACGAGGTAACATGGTATACACAATGCGCTAACATACAACCTAGCATACACAACGCTATGGAATGAAATGGCATACACAATGCAATATGGACTTACACTAACACAAGTGGACCTCAGCCACACTCACATAAGAGGCCATTAGATGAAAATAAGACACTCGAGATGCGTGCACACATGCACGCAAACCGAGGACCGAACTTAAGGCACGGAATGCCACTCTAACAAGACATGGCAAAGCACGGAATATGGCATACTAACATGCAAATTTCAGAGGCAATAAGTGATGCAAAACAGCCCGAAAGATGGCAAAATGACACCTGATGCATGAAATGAATCTCGAAACATGAAATTAGGCGCATGGAATGACCTATGGCTATGCAACGCATGCATTATTTGAACATGAAGTGTGAAGAAAAAATCAAGAAAGCCCCAAAAGAAGCATATTTACAGTTTTAAGCAAGGCCAAACAGTGAACACAAATGGGGCTAAGCTAGCATGCAAAAATGGCCCCGAAAGCGAGATAATGAAGTAAGTAGCAGCTGCTGACCTCAAACAGAGAAGGGCCCTTCTAAAATGTTGAAGAGGGGCCAAAAATATGGTATTTTACAGTTTACAGAAAGCCACAAAAACAAACACAAGTATGGCTAAGCTCTCGTGCAAGAAATAGGCCAAAAGAGGGACAAAGAAGCAAGTGATGGTTTCTGGACTCAAACACAGGAAGGACCTTCAACAATGTTGAAGAGGGGCCCAAAATATGGCATTTTACAGTTGATGACCAGACCCAAAACAGTGCACAAGCATGCTTAAAATACTATGCAAAATGAGGCCTAAAAAAGAGGTTTAAACATAAAGTACAAAACGGATGCCTCAAACAGTAAAAGATCCTTAATGAAACATGAAGAGGGGGTCAAAATAAGTCCATTTATAGTTCGGACCAGAGCCCAAAAAATAGAAGCACAAGAGGCTAACAAATCATGCAAAAATAAGGCCAAAAGAGGGATATAAAGGCAAGTGACAGATGGAGGCCTCAAAGTGATGAGCCCTTCAACAATGTTGAAGAAGGGCTCAAAATAAGCTACTTTTCAGTTTACAACATGCCTCAAAACAGTTTACATATAAGCCTAAAATACTACACAAGAAATAGGCATACAAGAGAGGTAAAGAGGCAAGTGGTGGCTAGGGACCTTAAACAGGGAAGGACCCTTAAACAAACATGAAAAGGGCCTCAAAATATGATGTTTTACAGTTAGGGTCGGAGCCCAAAAATGCAAGCAAGAGAAGCTAGTATATTGAGCAAAATAAGGCCAAAAAGATGAGAAATGTGCTTACCCTTATAGCCTAATCTTTGACAACTTTTTGGCTTGAGAAAAGATGCCTCCTAAGCTCTGAGAAGATCCTCTAAGGTGATGGAATGGAGTGGTGGTGTGATGCTAGGTGATGGTGTAGAAATGGTGTAAGGTTTAGGAGGTTTGGAGGGTTGAAGTGTAAAGAGAGGGGGGGCTCCAATATAAGAGGCTTAAAGCAATTTTTCTAACCCTCAAGACAAGGGCTGGGGGCTGTTTATATAGGCAAAAGAGGGGGAGAAAAAGGGGGAAAAATGGGGGGGAAACAATTCAAGTTTCCCCCCAAAACTGCAGCCTCCCGGATACAAAATCTAGGGGGAAAAGGAGGGTAGATTTGTAATGTACCAACCCTGAGGATCATGGCCCGCCAGTTTGCTAGGGTTTGGGTGGCCGGCCGGCCCTCCCCATGGCCGGCGGCCAAGGGTCAAAAGGGTCAAGTGGCATTAGTGGCCGGCCACCACAAATTGGTGGCCTCCCATGTGTGCTCAACACAGCCATGTGGTCAAAAACTGGAGACAGTGAACCAGGAGAGAGAAAAGCCATTTTTTGGAGGGGTTCAAAAGGGTCAATGACAATTACTAGCCGGCCATGTGATATTGGTGGCCTCCCAGGTGTCTACAATACAAATATGTGGTTTTGGGCAAGAAAAAGTGGCCTTAGGGTGGTCAACATTGGCTTCCAAGTGAGAAAAACGGGCGACGGAGGGCGATGGAGGAATAAACTGGTTGTCAGAACAATTACTGGCCTCCCACCCTTCTACGACCTTCTCACAATGAAACAGAGGTCCCTGCCAAAAATGAACTCAAACCGATGCAAAATGAAGGTTCGGGGGCCGAAACGCGCAGCCCGATGCCCTGAAAACTGACTGTTAGGCACCGGGAGTGGTGTTCGACCACGAAGTTGGTCTCTCGGACCACAGTGTCCCTCAAAAGAGAGGAAATAGATGATGCATGCCAAAAATCGGAGCAAACGGAGGTGGTTAGGAGCGGTCCCGAACCGAGGCACTCGGCCTGACGGCTCCGAAAACCGGAACCGGGCTCCAAATGGCAAAAATGGCCTACGACCACGAAACGTAGCCTACGGCCACTGAGAGATGATCTACGAGACCTCTCCCTCCCTTCTGGAAGAGAAAACAGAGAAAACGGAGCCTGGTTCGCAAACCGAGGCAAGACATGAAAGAGTCCGAAGTCCGGAGGCAAGGCTCGCAGCCGAGACTCTGAAACCTCTGAACGAGCACGATATGCAACATCACCAAGCGCTCAATCGGTGACGTCTGAGTCTTAAGGTCGGTCAAAAATGGGGTGTCTACAGTTGCCCCTTTTTGACAGAACTCGAAAGTCATAAGTGACGGGAGTGAATGTCAAAGCCCAGAGACGACCCATTTTTGACAAGGCCGAAGACTAGAGACAAACAGGTGAGATAAACAGAGATGTGCCCGCAGGGTGCCCGCAGGCAGGGGGCAAAATGCAAAATGGTATGCACAAGGCCAGATGTAACTTAATGATCGTGCAAATGCAGCAGGCTGTAATGAAGCAAATATTCGCGAACAGATGTAACAGTTTTAAGCAAGAATGTAAAGCAACAACTACATTTCATGCAGTTAAGAATGCAGAGAATTATTCAATTCTCGTCGCGTCTCACACGGAGAAGATACGATACCTGCGCGATTCGTCTGGTCGCACCAGCTTCAAATGAGCCGTACATACAATATCGTGCCTGCAAAAGAAAGAAACTCAACAAGCACAACATA
>JAPPVO010001380.1:0-30735 GCA_030407325.1 Camellia japonica | reverse complement strand
GGGGCAACTTTCCGTTGCCATTCAACGCGCCGCGGTGTCGTTCAACACAAGGGGCAACTTTCCGTTGCCATGCAGCGTCCTTCGAGCAAGGGGCAATTTTCCTTCGGATCTGAGGTTGTGCATCTCAAGAGTGGGTTCTATGCTCGTTCAGCAGTGGCCGTGTGCAAAAATAGTTTTTGAGGATTTTTACGGAGGTTGACTAATTCTCTCGAAAATTATCCTTCTTTTCCAAAATTGGACCATTTCTTGGACCCAAAAAAGGAAAATTTTCAGTGCTCATAGCCTGACTTGCATGCTTTCAAATCAAAAATTGAATAAGCATGTTTAATCTAACTTTTCATGTTGGTCAAATTATTTTAAAACCAAAAAATGGTCAAATGATGAACTAGGGGCACAGTTGAGTCAGGTGTTCTGTCTTTTCCCCATCATCAACATGCTTGCCAAGAAGGGCACTCCACCTGCCAGAAGAGGGCACAATTGAAGTCAACAACAAAGGGCTGAAAGCTCTCTCGTCCTCCAAGCAGCGAGGTATCAGCCATGTGCGAAGCATAAATTGGAATGGGGCGAGATGTTCCACTTCCTCATCTGGACAGATCTAACCACGTCCAAACTCCCCAGCAAGGCATCATCAACCGATGTTAGCTGCAAGATTTGCTACACACACCCAGTTGTAGCGCAACCGCTCTGTGGGAGAAACTCACTAGCTGCGTGCAGAAGAAGAAGAATCTAGCAGAATGCTAGGGGCGAGAACCCGCAACTTCCCATTTATCCATCAACCACCCAGGGGAGGGATTGAAAAATGAGAGATTGAAGAATAGAGAGATGTGCGATGAGAGAAAAAGTGAGAAAAGGCTTTTTCAGAAAACAGAGCTTGAGGGCCGAGTGTGTAAGAATCACAAATGAGAAAGGGTAGGAACACTATCCGGTGAAACAGGCTCCCTGTATACGTCTGTGTGTTGTGTCTTTTGTTTTGTTTGTCTCGATTCCTGCTTTGAGTCGTCCCGAGTGTGTCTCGTTGTGTTTAGGTCGTTTACCTATTGTTTTCTTTCTGTGTTGAGACGTTTTGGCTGTGGTCAGTTGTAGGCTCAATACCCGGTTGAGAATCCTTTTCTCATTTTCAAAAGAAAAATCATTTTGTGCTCAGAGTGCCGTGTTGTTCTCCACATTTGTGCAAAACAGAATTTGTTCTTTCAAAAAACCGCAAGGTTCAACCCAGGTCATATGAGAATAGTAAAACAAGGACCTATCTGAAGTTATTTAGGTTCCAGACTGCAAAGCAAAAGAAAAGAGGGAAAATTTGGAGTATCCTAGCATGTTTCAACTTTAGCAAAATTCGAGACTGCATTCCAGGTGCACCTTCTCAGGCCTCGCCGTTTCTCTGGAGTATGGTGTATCTCGACCCCAAGTGTAAGCCTGCTTCAAGTCAGAACGGCAATTAAAGCAGCAGCAGATGTTATCTCTTGCCGATATGAACAGGGTGTGTCCCTTTTGAGCTGAGTATGTTGTGAAGCCCTCTAAGAGGCAAATCAGAGGCACCAGAGTACATATTTGATGATCCTTTATCGCATAGAATGTGAACTTTCTTATACACTGCTGTTGCATGCGTGCCGCGCATCATTATGATTCATGCATAGAAAATGCTTGCTTTCACTATTGCATAGAATGTGCTTCCATACTTGCATAGAAAATGCTCGTATCTTTTGCATAGAAAATGCCCCCATACTTGCATAGAAATGCATTTTATCGCACTTTCTTGTGCATATTATCTTGCTCGCACCGTCTTGTGCACTTACACTTTGTATCTCACTTGCACTGTCTTGTGCATCTTGTGGTTGTATCATTCGCGCTATTTTGCGCATCGCATTGTTCTGTGCAGTTTATGATTCGCGCTATTTTGCGCATCGCACTATTTTGTGCATTGTATCATTCGCGCTATTTTGCGCACCTCAATCGCACTGTTTTTGCAGTTTATCATTCGCGCTATTTTGCCGCTCGGCACTATTTTGTGCAGTTTATCATTCGCGCTATTTTGCGCATCGCATTGTTCTGTGCAGTTTATGATTCGCGCTATTTTGCGCATCGCACTATTTTGTGCATTGTATCATTCGCGCTATCTTGCGCACCTCAATTGCACTATTTTGTGCAGTTTACATTCGCGCTATTTTGCGCACCTCAATCGCACTGTCCTGTGCTTTGCATATCACATCGCACTATCTTGTGCATTTCAAATCAATCGCGCTGTTTAGCGTATCGCACTATTTTGTGCATTGTATCATTCGCGCTATTTTGCGCACCTCAATCGCACTGTCCTGTGCTTTGCATATCACATCGCGCTATCTTGTGCATTTCAAATCAATCGCGCTGTTTAGCGTATCGCACTATTTTGTGCATTGTATCATTCGCGCTATTTTGCGCACCTCAATCGCACCATCCTGTGCTTTGCATATCACATCGCACTATCTTGTGCATTTCAAATCAATCGCGCTGTTTAGCGTATCGCATTATTTTGTGCATTGTATCATTTGCGCTATCTTGCACGTCCACCTGCACTTGTTAGTGCATTACATTTCACTCGCGCTATTTTATCGCACTATTTTGTGCACATTACTTGCGTTGTGTATGCATTTTATCGTGCTATCTTGCGCACCTTACCTGTATCACACTGCTTTATGCATTCACTCGCCGACACCGCGTGTGTCAACTTTCGGAATCACAGGAATCACATTGAATATATGTTGTTAGCATATTGTTCTTGTTGAATTTCTCTCTTTTGCAGGCACGATATTGTATGTACGGTTCATTCGAGGCTGGTGCGACCAGACGAATCGCGCAGGTATCGTATCTTCTCCGTGTGAGACGCGACGAGAATTGAATGATTCTCCGCATTCCTAACTGCATGAAATGTAGTTGTTGCTTTGCATTCTTGCTTAAAACTGTTGCATCTATTTGTCAATACTTGCTTCATTACAGCTTGCTGCATTTGCATAATCATTTGGCTCTGTGCATGTCGCTTTGCATTTTGCCCTCTGCCTGCGGGCACACATATCTCTGTTTATCCTGTTTGATTGTCTAAGTCTTCGGCCTTGTCAAAAATGGGTCGTCTCTGGGCTTTGACATTCACTCCCGTCATTGTTATGACTTCCGAGTTCTGTCAAAGAGGGGCAACTGTAGACACCCCATTTTTGACCGACCTTAAGACTCAGACGTCACCGATTGAGCGCTCGGTGGTGTTGCATATCGTGCTCGTTCAGAAGCCCAGAGTCGCGGCCGTGCGCCCTGCCTCCGGACTTCCGAACTCTCTTCTGTGCCTTGTCTCGGTTTGCGAACCAGACTCGGTTTTCTCTGTTTTCTTTCCTGAGGGAAGGGAGTGGTCCTGTAGACCATCTCTCGGTGGCCGTGCGCTACTTTTTGTGGCCGTAGGCCATTTTTCCCATTTCGGAGCCCGGTTCCCGGTTTTCGGAGCCGTTAGGCCGTGTGCCTCGGTTCGGGACCGCCCAACCATCTCCGATTTCTCCAGTTTTTGGCATGCATCTCATTTACTCCCATTTAAGGGACACTGGGGGCTCAGAAACCCACTTCGCAGCCGAACACCACTTCCGGTGCCCGGCAGCCCATTTTCGGGATCCCGAACCGCGCGGTTTTGGCCCCGAGCATTCATTTTGCATCGATGTCTGTTCATTTTTGGCAGACACCTCTGTTTGGTCCTTCGAGGGACACTGGGGTCTCTGAGACCCACTTCGCAGCCGAACACCACTTCCGGTGCCCGGCAGCCCATTTTCGGGATCCCGAACCGCGCGGTTTTGGCCCCGAGCATTCATTTTGCATCGATGTCTGTTCATTTTTGGCAGACACTCTGTTTGGTCCTTCCGAGGGACACTGGGGTCTCTGAGACCCACTTCGCAGCCGAACACCACTTCCGGTGCCCGGCAGCCCATTTTCGGGATCCCGAACCGCGCGGTTTTGGCCCCGAGCATTCATTTTGCATCGATGTCTGTTCATTTTTGGCAGACACCTCTGTTTGGTCCTTCCGAGGGACACTGGGGTCTCTGATACCCACTTCGTGCCGAACGCCACTTTCGGTGCTCATAGCCCATTTTTCGGGACCCGAACTTCGCGGTTTAGGCCCCGAGCTTTCATTTTGCATCGGTTTTTGTTCATTCTTGGCAGGTACCTCTATTTTGTCACACTGAGGAACACTGGGATCTCCGAGACCCACTTCGCAGCCGAACACCACTTCCGGTGCCCGGCAGCCCATTTTCGGGACCCCGCGCGGTTTTGGTCCCCGAGCTTTCGTTTTGCATTAGTTTTTGTTCAATTTTGGCAGGTACCTCTGTTTCATCATTCCGAAGAACACTGCGGTCTCAGATGCCCACTTCGTGGCCGAACAAAATCTTTTCTTTTTGCCCTCAAAATATCTAGATATTTTGCCCTCAAAATATCTAGATATTTGAGGCAAGATATTTCAACCCTTTTGGCCCTCCTTTTAAGCCCTCTCTCTTGTCCATTCCAGCAGCTGGCCGAACCTCATTTTGGGAGGAGAAAAAAATCCTTCAAGAACACTTAAGCTTAAACCTCCATTTTCATAGCAAAAAAGCTCCAAACTTCTTCAAGTCTTGCATTATTTCTTCACCAACACCAAGCCTCACCATCTCCACTACCATTCCAGCAGCAAGGAAGGGTTTTTCAAAGGTCAAGAAGCTACAAATTCAAGTCAAGAAGCAAAGAAAGAAAGGTCTTCAAGGGTAAGACTCCAAATCCATCTTTTTGAGCACTTTCTTGATTCATTTTTCTACTCTAATTTCTTGAGAATTTGGGCTCCGACCCCTACTGATTTTGTGCTCATTTTGAGCCCCTCTACAACATTGTAGAAGGGCTCAACCATGTTTGGTGTTTGTATATACTAGTTGCTTCAATATTCATCAAGTATGTCCCATTTTTGCATGCTATTTTTGACCTATTTGCCTTTGTTTTTGGGGCTCCGACCCCTACTGGTTTTGGGCCTATTTTGAGCCCCTCTACAACATTGTAGAAGGGCTCAACCTCATTTGGCCATTCTATATACCACCTCCCTTTGAAATCCACTTTAGGCCCTAATTCTTGCATGTTTTGTTTGACTTGCTTAGCTACTGTTTTGAGCCTCCATCGGGCTTAGAAATAGCCTTGTTTTGGTCTCCTTTTCATGTTATGTTGAGGGCCTTAAGCCATTTGGTTAATGTTTTTGGTACTTGCTTTGTAATTCCTCAAAATTACCGTATTCTTGCATGTTTTGTAGCCTTTTGTGCTTATGGTTTTGGCTCTTGGTCAGAGCTAATAGGGGTCTTATTTTGACCCCCTTTACATGTTTCATGAAGAAGGTTTGGTCATTTGGTGTATAGATTGCATGTCTCATGATATAGCCTATTTGGAGCTTATTTTGCATAGAATTTCTAGCATGTTTGTATTATGATTTCGAGGCTGCCATCTTCTGCAAAAGTGCTTATTTTTAGGCCCTCTTCAATGTTGTAGAAGAAAGTTTGTCCATTTGAATTTTCTATATACTACCTCTCATTATATTCCTCTTTTGGCCACTAATCTTGCATGATAATGTTGCCATATCTATGCTTACATTTTGGCCATGTTTGTTACTGAAAAATGCCATATTTGGGACTGCCTTGCTACTGTTTTTACTGCCATGAGTCGATTTTGCATGTATAGCATAGCTGTAGGCCATTTCGGGGGGTTATTATAGCATTTCGGGATGATTTCATGCATTGATTGTCATTTCGTATCATTTCGGGACTGTTTTCCCCTTCATATAGCTGCTGAAATTTGATTTGCATGCTTGCATATCATTTCCCATGTCATTTCATGCCTTAATGCATTGCCTCGGTTTGCGTGCCCATGGGCACGCACTTCGAGGCACTCCATTTTCATTCATCGGCAGCCTATGTGAGTGCGGTTGAGGCCCTCTCATGTTGGCGTAAGCCCAATCTACATTTTCATGCCATTTCATGCCTGTATGTCACTGCCTCGGTTTGCGTGCCCGTGTGCGCGCATTTCGAGGCACTTCATTTTCATCTCACGGCAGCCTATGTGAGTGTGGTTGAGGCCCTCTCATGTTGGCGTAAGCCCAATTTGCATTTTCATGCTTTGTATGCCATCGCCTCGGTTTGCGTGCCCGTGTGCACGCATTTTGAGGCACTTCGGTTTTATCCGATTTGCATTTTCATACCATCGCCTCGGTTTGCGTGCCCGTGTGCACGCATTTTGAGGCACTTCGGTTTTATCCGATTTGCATTTTCATATCATCGCCTCGGTTTGCGTGCCCGTGTGCACGCATTTCGAGGCACTTCGGTTTTATCCGATTTGCACTTCACATCTCCGCCTCGGTTCGCGTGCCCGTGTGCACGCATTTCGAGGCACTCTGTTTTATCCGCTTGGCATTGCGTATGCCTCTGCCTCGGTTTGCGTGCCCGTGTGCACGCATTTCGAGACATTCTGTTTTATCCGATTGGCATTGCGTATGCCTCCGCCTCGGTTTGCGTGCCCGTGTGCACGCATTTCGAGACATTCTGTTTTATCCGATTGGCATTGCGTATGCCTCCGCCTCGGTTTGCGTGCCCGTGTGCACGCATTTCGAGACATTCTGTTTTATCCGGTTTGCATTGCGTATGCCTCTGCCTCGGTTTGCGTGCCCGTGGGCACGTATTTCGAGGCCCTCTATTTTATCCGATTTGCATTTCATCATCGTCTCAGTTTGCGTGCCCGTGAGCACGCACTTCGAGGCACCTCTTTTTTATCATTCCGGCATCCCGTATGAGTGTGGCTGAGGCCTTCTCATGTTGGTGTAAGCCCATCATTGCATTTCGTGCCTTTATGTCATCACCTCGGTTCGCGTGCCAGTGGGCACGCATTTCGAGGCATCTCATTCTCATAGCATCGTGCATGCTAGGTTGTATGTTAGTTGCATTTCATGCATATCATGCATATTGCACGGGAAACGAGGCACGTTTCGTACTCCGAGTAACGGAACGGGTCTCAATTCCCAAGTCACCGACACTCCGGATTATCCATGATGGAGTTAGTGTTGTTTTAGCATTCATCTGCATTCATCCCTATATTGAGTTGTGCAATTCGACTCCTCGGCCATCATGCATCGATATGCGTGATTGGTGGCACGAGAATCGAGGCATGCATATATTTGTGAAATACATTGCTATGCCCTTTCCTGCTCTCTGTTGCAGCAAAATCCAAACTCAACCACTTTTCAGAGTCCGGCGCGCATTTCGAGAAATATTGCAAACAGAGGCTAAATCGGGCATCTCAGTGGATTTCTGCGCAACACAGTCCAGCATACATTGTATCAGAAGCGAGGCAGCCCCTGGCTTGCATGCCAGTTTTACTGCTTTTCTAGTTTAATTTATTAATTAATTAGAAATCTGTACATTATTTTGGACTGTATATTTCGGACTGTATATTTATTCGGACCCTCTGCGCGAGGGCACAAATGTAATAAGTGTGCGTGTGTGTGTGTATGTCTTCCAACCCCCATTTCTTTCTCCCTTTTATTTACCTGCTTACGATGGTTAGATATAGGGCATATTTCAATTAGCATAACGGTATGACAGCATGTTTGCATCATTCATCTGTTTTGCACGCACCGGGCTCGGCGCATCATACAAACTGCATTTGTATTTCAATTCCAAATTGAATACATGTTAGCTGTAGCATTTCATATGCCATGTTTAGAATAGCCGAGCCTGCTATAGTTGCATTTTGCATGTGTTGCATTAGGCATTCTGTATACTTAGGATCCATGCATGATTTCTAATCGGTTCCTGTTTTGGCTTGGAGTACTAGGTGAGTTTTTATGCTTTAGCATCCTTGCATGCGTGTGAGTGTTGCCATGATAGCATGCTTGCCATGAGGCTAAGTGCTTAAATGATATAACTGCCTTGAATGCCTGTGGGTGGAGGTTGAGTTACTTGAATTGGGACGAATCATTGACTGTTTGTTTTAAGCCCACTAGATTGTGGCAAACTCATGTTTTCTAAGCCCACCTGAGGGTGGCAAATCCGCATTTTAGCCTACCTGCGGGTAGCACCATCACACAATTTTCAAACAAACAAACATGAGATGTTTTGTTCCAATTCAGGCGACTCAGTCTATACTTGTTTGCTGCGAACATCACATAGTAACCTAGGCTAATAACCGGAATAAGAACTCACAAAGTTTTCAAAAACAGATATCATGGTTAGTAGAGGCCGGTCTTTGACCGGGCGAGCGGGGGTGCTCACGATGTGACCTTCCCCAATCGTACCCAAGTTCCCGAGCCAACTTTGGTGATGACGGACACGTGGCCTTCGGCACCGAGTCAGGGTTTCCTAAATTTCCCATTTTAAAAAAATATTTAGGTGGCGACTCTGTTATCTGGCAAAGCAGTCCATGTTTGGCACTTCTTTCAAAAAAAATCTGTTTTCAAAACGATTTGCCGGATTTGGACTCTTTGGTTCAAGATTAAGAACCGTGACATTTGAGTCCTTGAACTGTAGTGACCCCAATATGAACAGAACGGGACCTAACCCTCCCGGGGCGTTCGGGGACGTCTACAAAGGGATATTTATTATGTATTGTTACCTTGTTCAGTTCTCGAAAGTCAATACACAAGCGCAAGGTTCCATATTTCTTTTTCACAAATGACACTGGTGCACCCCATGGTGAAGTACTAGGTCGAATAAACCCTTTGTCAAGCAGGTCTTGCAACTGTTCTTTCAGTTCTTTCATTTCAGCAGTAGCCATTCTGTAAGGAGTTTTAGAGATAGGCTGGGTGCCTAGCATAACTTCAATGGTGAACTCTATTTCCCTGTCAACTAATTCTCCTAGCAATTCATTTGGGAATACATCTGGAAACTCGCTAACAATAGGGATACTATTCAATTCTACATTCACAATTTGTTCAGATAACACACAACACAAATAACCCTGGCACCCTTTCCTGATCAATCTACATACTTTCATTGTAGATATCAAGTAAGGTGGAGGCACTACCCCGTTACCCACAAACACAATTTTTCCTTGTGCCAGTGGTTTAAATATGACTCGTTTCGTTACACAATCAATGGTGGCACAATATTTAGTTAACAAATCCATGCCCAGAATTATATCAAAATGTCTAAAGTCCATGGGCAACAAATCCACATATATAATAGCATTCCAATACGCACGTCACAAAATCGATATACAGATGCACACATCATGGATTCCCCGGATAGAGCAGATACACATAGCAAATATGGAAATGATTCTAGAGGTCTACTTAGTCTAGATGCAATGCACAAGTTACGAAAGAGTGTGTTGATCCGGAGTCAATTAATACAAAAGCATCTTGATTACATATAGAGATAGTACCTGAGACAACGGCTTCAGCATTCCGTGTATCGCCCGGAACAAGCGCAAAAACTCTCCCTTGCCTCACGGTATCTTCGGTGGTAGTAGATCTTGTAGTATTTCCCGGTTTTGGGATCGATGCAATCGAGCTGGCATCTAACTTTCCGTTGTTTTGATTGGAATCTTTAGCTATATGCCCTGTTTTACCACACTTAAAGCAAGCTCCTGACACATGATAACAGACTCCGCGATGCCTTTTTCTACAAATATTGCACATTGGAGATGTCTCTTGGGAAGAATTTGAAGTACTTGAGGAGCCCGTATTTTGCTTCTTTCAAAATTTCTTCTTCGAAAAGAAGCGTTGTCTTTTACTACCTTTCCAGTCAGTTGTTGATTTGGCCTGTCTGGCTATGTTAGCTTTTGATATTATGGCCGGGTCCAGCACCTCAATGTAGGTTTCCAGCTTGAGAACATTTACCCTTTCTAAGATATCATCTCGAAACCCTCCTTCAAAATGTCTCGCTTTCTTGTAGTCGGTGTCGACCACACGTGGTGCAAATCTGGCCAATTCATTGAACTTAGCCTCATACTTTGCTACTGTCTTGCTGTTCTGTTTAAGTTCCATAAATTCCGACACCTTTCTGTCACGAACACATTGTGGAAAGTATTTGTCATAGAAAATTTCCAAGAACCATGCCCAACCAATATCTTTATTATTTTCACGCATTAGCATCCATCATCTTCTTGCCTCATCTTCAAGAGTAAAAGTGGCTAGCAGTACTTTCTGTGTTTCTAGGCAAGGAAACACTTCAAATAACTTTTCTATTCCAATGACCCATGCTTCTGCCTTTAACGAATCCAATCCCCCATGAAACTGTGGTGGTTTCATTTTCTTAAATTCCTTGGTGAGAGCTATTATTCGGTCATCATTCTGAAGATCTTGCACAGGTGGTTGTAGACGTGCCCGAACGTCCCGGGCTTTGCGCGCGAAACGGCACGAAAAATTCGTTTTGTTCATTGGCTCACTACTACAGTTCGGACTCAAATGTCACGATTCTGAATCTAATCTCACAAAGTGCAATGCAAGACTGATAAATCACCAAAGAGTCCAAATCCGGCAAATCGTTTTGGAAAACTGATTTTTGTAAAGAAGTGCCAAACATGGACTGCTTTGCCAGATACAGAGTCGCTACCTAAATGTTTTGTTTTGGAAAATTTAGGAAACCCTGACTCGTGCCTAAGGCCACGTGTCCGCCATCACCAAAGTTGCCTCGGCTCGGGAACTTGGGTACGAGAGGGGAAGGTCATGCAATGAGCACCCCCGCTTGCCCGATCAAAGATCGGCCTTTACTAACATGATATCTTGTTTTTGAAAACACATGCGTTCTTGTTCCGGTTATTAGCCTAGAATTACAATGTGATGCGCACAACACACAAGTATAGACTAGATCGCCTAAGTTGGAACAAAACATCTCATGTTTGTTTGAAAATGGTTTGAAGGTGCTACCCGCAAGTAGGCTAAGACGTGGATTTGCCACCCTCAAGTGGGCTTAAAGAAAACGTTATTTTGCCACTCTCAAGTGGGCTTAAAACTCGCATTTTGATGAATTGTTCCAATTCAAGTAATCCAGCCTTCACCCATAGGCATTCAGGCAGTTATATCACTTAAGCAGTTAGGCTCATGACAAGCATGCTATCATGGCAACACTAATACACATGCAGTATGCTAAAGCGTAAAAGCTTACCTAGTACTCCGAGCCAAAACAAAAGCTAGTTAGTAATCAATGCATAATTCTAGCTATGTTAAGATGGCTAATGCAACACATGCAAAATGCAACTAGACATAGGCTCGACTATTCTAAAATGGCATATGAGATGCAACTTGATAATCATGTATTCAACTTGGAATTGAAATACAATGTAGTTAGTATGATGTGCCGAGCCCGGTGCATACAATACAGATGAATGAATGCAAACATGCATAGCATAGGAATGCTAATTGAAATATGACCTAAAACTAACCATCGTAAGTGGTTAAGTAAAAGGGAGAAAGACGTGGGGTTGGAAAACATTCACACACTCACGCACACTTATTACAAAATTCGCCCTCTCGACGGAGGGTCCGAATAAATAATACAAACCAACTAATTAACTAACTAATCCTAGCTAATTAATTATTACAAAACCTTAACTAATTAAGCAAATTAATTAAGCTACAAAACAGACTTAGTATGAGGCTGCCACGGCTCCGCCTCGGAATGATTGAATGATGTATGCTCGATCGCCTCACTTGGAAACCCGTTGCCATGCCTCATGTTGCCTCTGTTTCCACTGTTCTGCACCTCTGAGAACTGTGAAAATATCTGTGATGCTTCTGAACCACTTCATGGCCATGTTGAGAGGTCATCGGCCAAAATATGAGGCCATCGGCCAGAGAATAATGGCCATCGGCCAATTTTGATGATATCGACAAAAAATTTCTAGCCGATCGGCACTGAAGATAGCCGATCGGCCATCTTTTCCTGCAGATTACTCCTTTTGCTGCAGCAGAGGACAAACAAGGGCATGGCAATACATTTGTAAGAAAATGTTGTGCACCTACACCCCTTATCATGTTTGAGACTCAAAGGAGTGTAGTGTTCGACCCTCGAGCCATCAATCACGTAGTTCGATGCATGATGGCCAAAGAGGCCGAATGGCACAAATCAATATGGAATGAATGCACAAAAACACATGAATGCCTCACACTCTATCATGTTAGATCAAGAGCGTCGGCGACCGAGGATTGAGGCACGTTTCGTCACTTCAAGTTCGAAACGTCCCTCAGTCCTCGTGTTTGGTTTGACACCCCAAACCAAACACAATGCAATGCATGTAACATGGAAAAGCTATGCAATGCAACATAAGCATGCCAAATGCAATATGACTCAAACATGCACACAAGGCTAAGGTAACAAGCATGCCAAATGCAATGCAACCTAAACATGCAAACGTGCAATGTACCAAGCATGCAAACATGCAATATACTAAGCATGCAACAACATGCAAAAATAAATGCAATGATAGGCCATGCGACAAGCATGCAAATGTCATGCAACTCAAGCATGCAAACATGATGTAAAGTAGTAACTTTGAACAACATGGTAAATGGACTTATACTAAAGATGGACAGACCTCAGCCATGCCCAAAATCAGTGGCGATAATGCTAAGAAATGATGGAATGAAATGCAAAATAAGCATGCATGCCAATTGGCCTAAGAACTACGCAACAATGCACAATCCTCAAACATTAGCAAGAAGTAACAAACATGATAATGAGGCAATGAGGTAAGCTCTGAAATCATGCAAGGAGTGGTGCCAAACCACTCAAACAAGTCAAGCATAGCATGCAAGAAAGCTCAAGGCTTGAGGCTAGTCAAGGAGCTTGTACTAAGGCCACATGAATCAGGCCTCAAAGAGCCAAGGGCACCCAAAACAGTCCCAAGGCAGGTCAATACAAGACCAAAAGCATGCTCGAACCTAGCCAACACAAGCTAGAACAAAAGACCAAAAGCATGAAGCATGCAAGGTTAACAAAGGGGTGTTACACTACACCTACTTCAACTAACTATGGTATGACTTAACCAATAAAAAAACAGAGTTATGGCATGTTAAAATAAGCCCAAAAACCCACTGAGATAGCATCCCAAAGACCTAAGCATAGAGGCATGCACAATGACCCATTCTTAAGGCATGAAACTTCAACTCTTTAAAGCATTAAAGGAGTGACAAGTGCAAGTGTATGGCTACACTACATGGACTGAAATCACATAGGAAATGATGCCAAATCATGAAAATGGTCCAAGTAATGCATGCTAATGACTTGGACACTCAAAGCCAACAAGCTAGGTTGAACCATGGCCATACAAAACAGTGCATGCATGACTAAAACAATGCAAATTAGAGCTCAATCATGATAAAACAAGGCTAAAAGCTCTTTTGAGTTGAGCCAAAACATGCAAGAATGATGGTCCAAATGCATGATGCATGTTAAGGCAATAGAGAGGATTGCAAGACAAGTACATGGTACATGCAAGAGACCATTAAACCAACCTTAGATAGAGGTATAACATGACAAAATAACCCCAAATACTTGTTGAAATGAGACCAAAACATGCTAAGCAAACATGCTACTATTATGAGCCAACAATGTAAGCATATGAGACACAAGGAGAGTGGGGTGTCCCTCTCTTTTTCAAGACTTCAAAACCACCTTTCCACCACTGAAAATCCTCTGGATTTCAGTGGTAGAAAGGTCAAAACAAGATGGTTCCAAAGCTCAAAAGGGAAGGTACAAAACAAGGCCAAACAAGGCCTAAGAGGGGGTAGACTACCCCCAACCAAAAAGTGACCTTAAACAAACTTCACAAGCATGCAAAATCAGAACTTTTCATAGTTTAGAGTTAAGCTTAAAACAATATGAAAATATGTCTAAAAGCTTAAGCAAGAATGGGGGATTAAAAGGTTAGTTGCTCACCCTTGAAAAACACCTTCAAGAACACAACTCCAACACCTTTTCTGGGCTTAAACCACTCCAAGAACTCTGAAACCAACTCCTAAGGACCTCAGCAACCAAAGGATGGTGTTCTACTAGGTGTTTGTGCGTAATAGTATGAAGATTCTACACTTTTGGGCACAAACAAAGGTAGAACAAGAGAGAGAGGTAAATATAGATATATATATATATATATATATATATCACTTGTGTATGCAATTTTTAGAACCTCTGGAAAGGGAGGGGAGGCTCCCTTCTTATAGAATTTCAATTCTCAAAATCCCTCCATACACGTGTATGGAGGATGGGAATTGTGCATACCAACTGTCACAGCTAGCACAAAATGTCTGCAAAAAGCAGATGGAAAGGTCTCGGCTCAAAAATATGGCCGATCGACCAAACAAAGTGCCGATCGACCAACAAAAGTGCTGATCGGCCACCACTTTTGGCTGATGGCAAGAAAACATAGCCGATGGCACAATGCCTTAGCCGATGGGTTGAGGGGATGGTCAACAAGCCACCCTCTTCCCTCAGAAGCAAAACCACAAGTCCTTGGTCCACAACCAAGCACAAAAACCAACAAGTTGAGAGATCCTAAGGCAAGACGCGCAGCCGAGACCTTCGGGAACCCAAAACGAACATGAGCATGGATGATCATCGAGTGTTCAAACGATGACGTCCAAGTCTTGAGGACAGTCAAAATGGGGTGTCTACAGTGGTATTGGAGGAGGAGGCGGAGGGTGTGGCTGTTGCCACTGTTGTTGTTGCCTCAATATTTTTGCCATTTCCTTAATCAGTCTTTCCATTCTATCCATTCTGGCAATAGAAGACTCCTCTATTTCATCACCTCTTGTTCTTACCATTTGATTAGACTTGCATTATTCTTTATACAAAAGATTCACAAGTATGCATATACTAAAGAGCATACATATTCAAATAATTTGCAATGCAAGTAAATCACAACATTTAGCACATAGTCATTCATCTTGAAGCATTTAAGCATGTTCTTGATGCTTTCGGATTCTTACTTATCACATGAATGCATCCCAGATCTTTTCTAGATGCCTATTGCTCATTGGACAAGTGTGTGAGTTATTAACTCGTGCTCTGATACCACTCTGTCATGACCCAAACCCGCCCCCATGGATTAAGGTCATAACCGGCCAATAATCAAAAGATTACCTACGACCTCAAACAATTCTCAAACATATCTCAACAGAGTTAAGGGGCCAAACCGGAAGCAAGATTAAAACTTTGTCCATAGAGCTGTGCTTACATGATATAGCAAAATCATTCCAAAAATAATTCGTAATAACTCATACATACCCAAAGAGTTAATATATATCCAGAAACTTTCAGTCATATAGTCAGCTAAACAACACATGTATACAAAGGTGATTCAACATTTTCGCCCACATAGCAAAGATATAACAAAAGAACAAAAGGGCAAAACAAGTCTCGTGCATGAGACGTTAGGGCTAGCTTCTCAAAACTTTGACTATTTCTCACGTACTTCACCGAGGCTGGGTTTGAACATCTCTTGGCTCACCTACATACACATGAATGAGGGGGAGCGAAAGCCCAGTGAATAATAATAAAGAAGATACATGAATGAAGTTTGAAACAGATATACATATATCAGACGACCTTGGGCCCATTTATGGTTTTATCTAGTACATTAGACGGCTTCAAGCTTGAGCATATCCAACGGCCTCTGGCCCAATTCATCCTTAACAAATGGCCTCGGGCCCAATTCATTCATGTCAAACGGCCTCTGGCCCAATCATTTGTATCCGACAGCCTTTGGCCCAATTATTCATGTCCGACGGCCTTTGGCCAAATCATTCATGTACGACGGCCTTTGGCCCAATCAATTATGACAAACGGCCTTTGGCCCAATCGTATGGTATAACGAATATTTGTCCACAATTTAAACAAACTTATGAACTCAAATAGGAGTAAGTAATTGGACAAATAAAATACTTTAAAATATCTTTACTAAGATATTACTCACAGTGTTCTGTCGGTGGATCCGTCCTTGTGCTTGACCCTACATAAATCATAACACATAATGGGTCACAAGCAATTTAATCCGTTCTTAATTTATTCATTCCTCTTAGGCCTCTTTCTTATCTTCTTAATTCATTCACAATGCTCAATGCATGCCTAAGAGTGCTTAGAGTTGAAAAAGAACGTAAAATGAAACACCAAACATCCATTCAAAATTTCAGAAACAAGGCTTCCCTCTCGAGCGCAACTTTCGCCGCTCGAGCGGACCCCTTTGGTCTGCAAAAGTACTGGTTACCTCATTTTCGCACTCGAGTGTGATTTCGGACGCTCGAGCTAAGAGTCAAAACATGTGTTCTGACGCTCGAGCATAACTCTTCCCGCTCGAGCGGACATCAATGTCTACAAAAGTTCTGAGAGCTAGAATTTCACGCTCGAGCGGCTCTTTCCCTACTTGAGCGGACATGCCAAATTCTGGAATTTCTAGAATTGTTCTTGAAGCTCAAACCTGATGTTTAAAAGTTCAAAGTTCGTGTTTTTGGTACAAAATCATGGAAAAACATTACATAGCATGAGAATTTAGGTTATTGAAAACCAATTGTCCAAAACCGTGATCTAATTCTCAAATTAATCAACATTTTTCTTGGTATGGTCAAAGCCCATGCATTCAAACTTCATACAAGATTCATATCTCCATGGATCATTCATGCATGTCAATTATTGGCTCCAATCCCACTTTAAATGGCACAAATGATGTTTAAAATCATGGAATCTATTAGACTTATGCATGCATGTATGATTTGGTGCTCAAATTCTCATATTTAACTTGTTACATGCTTCATTATGCAATATCAAGGAAATACTCTACATGCATGGTCATATTGACTTCAAATACTTCAAATTCAACTTAATTCTTGTTATTGATTACCATATAACTTGAATTCACAAAATTACAAACTCAAATTCAGGAATTTATGCTCAATTACTCACCTAGGAGCTTCAATCTTCCAAATTCTAGTTAATTCTTGAGTTGATCTTCAAGATCTTGAAGCTTCTTATTCAATTTTCTAACTTGAGCTCCCTCTCTCTCTCTCTCTCTCTCTCTGTACAATCAACACACACTCTCTCTAGAGTGTAATCTCAGCAAATATGAGCTCAAAAGAAAATAATTGAGTGCATATAAGCCTATTTATAGGTTTGGCTAATCAAATTGATTAAGGCTAAGTAATTGAGCCTAATTCAATCGTTCTGAATCTAATTGTTTCGTTCTCGAATCAATTTTCAATTAAATTTCACCGTAGGCTCTAAAAATTACGCTAATCACAATGGCGTAGTCGATTTCAGTTTCTGACGCCTCTACGGCCTTCAATTTAAATTCTAGAGCAGGGATTCAAACAGATTTTCCTACGACGAACAGATAGAAATTCAAAAACACATATAATCATGTAATTATCATTCAAAATCATATCAAGCATATAATCACAATCATAAATTAAGATCAATTAGCATGGCACGGGACAAGGTTATCACACTCACAGTGGGCTTCCAGAAACAATTGGTCGGTCCCCAAATCTTGACCTACAATTACAAACGGGCATAACACAAAACATATCTTATCATTACACATTTATATGGCCAACATGGCTTAGCTTTCCTTAAATTGATTTCTTATCATTTCTTATCACATTGCTTGTACACATCGAAACACACATTTAGAATACACTTGACTTATCACATTTCGTTTTGAGGTGTGTTTCTATTTCTTATCGTCATTGTTATAGCTTAATCATAGCTTAAGAATGCCTAGGACACGATGAAGATACAATTATGCACTTTGAAATACTTGACAAAATTTCAAAAATAGGGCAGTTCGCTTAAGCACAACTTTGGTCTCTCGAACGAACCCTTTGGCCTGCAAAAGTACTGAGAGCTCTCATTTTACGCTCGAGCCAACTTTTGGTCACTCGAGCCAAGACTGAAAATAAAGGATGGTCGCTCGAGTGCAACTTTTGTCGCTCGAGCCAACCCCCAACCTCTGCAAAACTTCTAAGAGCTTGCATTCTTCGGTCAAGCACAGTTTCCACCACTCGAGCGAAGAATGCGAATTTTGGAATTTCCAGATTTCATCCACGAGTTCAAAACACAAGTTTAACACATCAAAACTTGTCCTTTTGGGCCAAAACTTTAGAAAACACTTACAAACTTGTAGAAAAACATGAAGTGAAGTTCAATTCATAAATTAAAGCCCAAAAGCATGCCAATTCTTTGAAAACCAAACTTGAAACACGTGTATGTAAGTTATGCAAACTCTTTTCCCAAAAACTCATGAATTTACCAAACTTGAGCTCACAAGCTCCATGCATGTACAAAATTCTTTTTCAAAACATGAATTTAAAGGTTAACATATGATGAATGAAACATGCATGGACAACCTAACTCATAATTCAACAAGGATGCTAGAATTTGAACTTCACATGACAAAACTCGACATGTTCTTGCATGCATGTAGAATTCCTTCACTCTCTTGCTTTTAATTATCAAAATACATACAAATAATCTCATATAATTCATGATTCCAATTCTAAATCATATTATTTCCATGAATTCAGGGTTGAATTCTTACTTAAAGGCTTCAAACACACTTGTTCTTGCACAAACTTTGATTAATTCAAGCTATATCTTCAAGTTCCTCTCAATCTCTACACTTTCTTTCTCTAAATGAGAGTTGTCTCTCTGTCTCTCTTTATCTATAATGTATTATCAGACTTTGGGAGCTCAAATTGATGAAGAGATTATCTCAAATGAGCTTAAGGCTCTCTTTATATATAGCTAGAGTGGCTTATTACAATAGTTAGAACATTAAACCAATTAAATACAACTTAATTTATCAAACTGAATCAATTTTTAATTAAACTTACCAAAGTGTTCTAAATATTCCAAATAACATATTCATGTAACCAATTTCGATTTCAGATGCCGATAAGGCTTTCAATTTCCAGATCAAAGAAGAATTCCAAACAGATATTTCTACGAGTAACAGATAGAAAGCCAAATAGTATACAAAATACACAATGAGCGTATAATTCCACTCTAAACACTTAGTTAGCATTCTTAATTATAGATTAAGAGTTAATTATGGATCAAGGTTGTTACAGTCTCCCCACATTAAGTATAATCATCATTCAGAAAATATTTCAAGTTGAACATAGCTTTATAGAGTTATTACTCACAGATAGCTCCAGTAGCAGAATAGTCAAAACAAACGGTTCAAACTGTCTATGGCACGTGACCTACACAAACACATAGTGGTTACACATTAAAACACACGCTCGGAAAACACTTAACTCATTTCTTTTCTATCTTGGTGTGTTTCTAATCCTTATCCTCATTATTATGTCTTAATTAATGCTTAGGAATGCCTAAGATGCAATGAGGATGTCAAAATGTAATTTGGAACACGTGGTTAAATTCTCAAAAACAGGGCAGTTTGCTCGAGCACAATTTCCTTCACTCGAGCGAACCCCTTGGTCTATAAAATTTCTAAAAACTCTCATTTTACGCTCGAGCGCAACTTCTGGTCGCTCGAGCCAAGGCTCAAAAGTAAGAGTGATCGCTTGAGCACAGGTTCTGTCACTCGAGCGAAGGCTCATGTCTGCAAAAGTACTGGGAGCTCTTATTTTATGCTCAAGCGCAACTTCTTTCGCTTGATCCAAGGTTCAAAACAAAGGGTGGTCGCTCGAGTGAAGCTTTGGTTGCTCAAGCGATGATACAGAATTCTGAAATTTCCAAATTGTGATTCAAGATGCAAAACTCAAATTCAAAGTTTTAAAACACATCATTTGGGCCTAAAACTTTAGAAAATACTTGTAAACTTATAAAACCGCATGAATTAAAGATCATTTCGCAAAATCAAGGTCCAAAGACAAGTAAATTATCCAAAAACAAACTTGAATTGTATATATATAACATCCATGAATTAATACAAATTCTTTACTTCCAAAATATGATAAATTGAGGTAAAATGATGTAGAACTTGATGAATTTCTAAAACCAAGCTAGAATGACTGCATGCATGAAAGAATTTCTTAGAAAACATGCTCAAAATGCAATGAAATGCATATGCATGTATGCATTAATTTTCAAATCTACTCTTTAGCTTATTTCTTGTCTTTAATCTCTCATTTCCATGAATTCATGCATTCAACAACTCTATTTCACAATTAAAAGGGTGAATTCCTACCTTAAGTCTTGAATTCTCAAGTGTAGAAGCTTAATCTTCCAAGTCCTCTTCAATTTCCTCTAAATCTCTAGCAATTCTCTTGTTGAGTTCAATTTTCTTCTTTCTTTCCCTCTCTCTACGTTGGAGCTCAAAATGATGAGTGGAGTGTTCTAATGCATTATAAAAGCTCATACTAGCCTTATATAGGCTTCGTTAGGCTAAATTAATTAATCCTTAATTAAACTAATCAATTACAATTATTTTATTCTAATTATTTGGTTTCGGATCGAATTCTACTTAAACTTACCAGAAAACTCTGAAAATTCTAGATAACACATAAACATAATCAATTTCGTGTTCAGATGCCAATAAGGCCTCCAATTCATGCATCAAAATTGAAAGTCAAATAGATATTCCTACGTCACACAGATATAAACACAAATAACACAATACACATGCAATTAACTCAAAATTTCATCTTAATTACTAATTAAGCATTCTTAAGTAAGGTTTATTAGCTGGTCAGGAAATCTTAATTCTCAAATATACATCTACAAGGCCTATGTCAAACTTAGAGTTCAACATCCACTTGGTAGTATTGAACATCTTCTCATAACTACCAACAATAATCATGTCACTTACACACAGACACAAAATGACATATACTGTTGTTAGTGTTTTTGACATAAACACATTTGTTAATACCCATTGATTATAAAAACCCACTTGACAACAGAGTGTAGTCAAATTTCTCATGCCATTATTTCGGTACTTATTTTAAATCATAAAATGATTCTCAAGCTTACAATCTTTCCTTGTCCTAGAACCAACAAGCCCTTAGGGTTGTTCCATAAAGATTTATTCAACTAAATCTTCATATAGGAAAACCATCTGAACATCTATCGTGATGTATCTCCAAACTTCGAACAATTGCGATCACACTCACCATAACTAGTGATCACGTATCAAAGTAATTCATGCCTTCTCTTTGTTGATATCCTTTGATAACAAGCCTATCTCATCATCTTTCATTCACTTGCATCCCAAGGCTTACTACCTACGCAAGATAAAGCTAAATTAATAACTTCTTTGTAAAGAAATTACAGCTTCAAATAAGCTTTTAGCCTCACTAGCCACCATATAAGTTTAAGAAGATTGGGATAGAAGAACTTTAAAGTCCTAGCATGTTAACATCTTCTAGGCTCATCTTTTTTCCAATGAAACCATTTCTTCAATTTCATGATAATATTCTTGTGTAAATCTGAATATCAGATTTGTTCACAAAAAATATGATATGCACTACTATATTGTGCATAACCGTTGAATATAAAGTTAATGGATTTTTAGGCTTATCCTAACCCTCTTGGGTTTAGGTATTACCACATTTTACATGACACCCCCACATTTGTAGAATTTATATCAAAAATTCATACAAGATCTTTAAACAATTCCTTGTGTCATAATAATTATGAAACTTTCAAAATCATATCACAGAAAATACATTCCCAAATCGTCATAAACTGAATTAGGTCTTTTTCAAATTCAAGGCATCCAAACATATTTGGTTCAACCTATCACTCTGAAGCCAATAGTCTTACTATTAGGAAACACAAATCCAGTGTTCAATAGTCTACTATTCAAAACTTCATAACATGGCCAGTAGTCTTATCACTAGGAATCACCAATTTCTCAGTATGTGGCCAGTAGACTTTCTACTAGTAGGAATCACAATGTTTTGACCTGTGATCAGTAGTCACTTTACTACTAGGAATCACAATGTCCTGACATAGGATCAATAAACTCTTTCATTATTAGGAATCATCATGTCTTGACATATGATCAGTAGCCTCTCCACTACTAGGAACTATCATGTCTTGACATGTGATCAGTTATTTGTTCACTACTAGGAACTACAATCTCATAATTATGTAGCCAGTGGTCTAATACCTCCTAGGAACCACCAATTTTCTATCTCTGTGATCAATGATCTTGTACTCACTAAGAGCCACCAATTTAAGAATATATTTAGAATTTAAAAATTCAAAAATTTATTCACCCACCCTAACGGGTTGTCTTATCTTTGCTTTCAAGCAAAGTCACATAGCAATCATACATGCTATAATTGACACAATGATAACATACTAATTGCCTCTAATTAATTTAGAGATATTATCATGCAATCTTATGATTTTCTTTAATCACACTTGATCTCTCTAGATCTTCCTTTAAGAACCTCGCAGGACTTAAGGTTGTTAGGTGGAACAACATTTTCTATTGTCACCTTTTGAAGCCATTTCTAAAAATCACAATAGAATTTCACTATTCTGTTTTTCCAGAAACTAAACTTAACACTAGAAAATCCAAAGTCTGAAATTTAATTCAAAACTAATCTTACCACTTACTCTAGAATTGAACATGGTCAGGAAAGTTTTCAAGAAGACTGGAGGGGTCACACCGGTCCCACTTAAGACCAAATTAACCTTAGACAAAACCTTCAACAGCATGTTGACTACAAATCCATGGAAAACAAATTTAGAATTAAGTTTTTCATGTGATAAAACTAGGTTAAAACAAATCAATTCCCAAGCAAATAAAAATTACTACTAGAATTACACTATTCATAAAAGTTAACTGGTGCTCCCAGAACCAAGCCCATTATTTCTAAATAAAAATCAAAAAGATGTTAGCTGATGCTAAAATCTTGTTTCTTCTTCCAAAACCAAAACACTTTAAAAATAGTCAGATTATAACTAATGACTTTCTCCAAACTTGGTTTTTCAACACTTTGGGAATAAAATGATTAAACCCAAAAACTTCCTCAAACCCCAAAGGTTTGAAATCAAATCCGTTTTAGTTGCCATTTCTGAATATAAATCAAAAATACTCTTTAGCCAAAGCTAAACTTTGGTTTATATTACAGAAACCGAAACACTTTGGAAATAATAATATTAATCCCAAAGATTTTCTCTAAATCTGAAGGTTTATAAACATCTTTCCTTTCCCCTTTCCTTTCACTATGGTGAAACTATTACAAATTACAAATTAAAACCACTACAAATTAAAATGCAACTGTTACAATTACAAATTATCTAAATTTGCAAAAACAGAGTTCATGGTTGCATCCGGAATCGTCTGTTTAGCCCAGAACACGCTTCTCCACTTATAATGCTTATCTTTGTATAAAACACGTTACAAAACTCTATCCTTTTTGCTGCTAAATCTCCGTGCTCACTGTTTATATGCACACTTAGAAACAAGACGAGTTAATGAACTAATAAAGTGAATATTACACAAGTGATTTCAGTTATAACTCGCAATGTGTAATTCAAATACTATAGATGCATTGCAGTTACAAGAATGTCATGAGTTGCATGGCTATAAATCAATTATATATATAGGTATATTATGGTCATAATGTTGGCATTCCAACCATGCAACTATAAGAAAATATATATAACAATAAAGTTAAACTTTTACTTATCCTTCCATGAATACAAAAATATTTTGTAGTAATTTCCTTGATTAAAAATCAAGACATGAGAACTCACAATTGACACAACAAAAAAACATAAAATGAATAAGATTAATGCCATTACAATGCCAAGCTATACCACCATGTGATAATGCAATATCATCATAAGCAAGCACAGTAATAAGACTACTATACTAGAAAAATCAAAACTGTTTTACTAAATTTTCTCCCAAAACAAATATGTTTGGAGACATTTTATACCATCAAAAACCTCTCGACTAGACGAATCTCCTGAAATTCTCAAAATATGAAACCCAACACTTCATTTTTTCTAGAATTTAATTAATCGAATTAAATTAAAATAGTTAACAAACTTTCAAAATAACAAACGGAATAAATCTGAAATAAAACTAAACTATAAAGTGAATAACTAATTCACAAATATGTCCAAAATTTGACGGTCCAATATTATGCCTTGTTCCACGCAAAGATAATCTTGTTCAAATAAAAAATTAGAAGTCCATTTTACTAATTCCAATTTGTTTTTTTTTTTTTATTCATATTATATATCATCCTTTCGTGTTTAGGTAAACCTGTAGAGAAAGTTAACTACAAAAGAAAACAAATAACAAACAAATCAAATAAATTAGTATGAATCTTAAGAAATAAAAATATTATTTTATCTTATCAATGCTTAGTAACTTATGTACTAACAACCAAATTACTCATGCAATAACAACTAATTAACATAAAATAAATTGTATGAATAAATTACTAGAAATGAACAACACAAAATAATCCAATAATTCTAGGCAATTAAATTAATTTAATTCCAAGAGTCACTAGAATAAAACTATAATAAAACTAAATTGTTTTATCAAAACCTATTTATATGAATTTGTTTTAAGATTGTTGGTATTTTTTCATAATAATATAAGAAAATATATAAATTAAAATAAATAGAAATGACAAAACATTTTTTTTTTTTTAAGAATGAAATACATAATAAACTACACAACTTAAAATACATAAATAAATTAGATTACATCATGGAACATATTACAAGATGGATTCCCATGAACATATAAAATAATATGTAAGAAATAGTTCAAATCTAAAAGTTTGAAGAATAAAAGATAAGAGAGACAAACCAAAGCTTGTGTGATACCATAGTTTTCTTAAAACAGATTCACCGCCTCCCAATGGGTGCTAGAGGTACGCTGGCATCTGTCTCCCAAGATACGACGGTCATAACCAGCTAATGCAGAAGCACCTTCTGAATAGTTTCGACGAACTTGACAATAGCAGTACTCTTTCTCTAACAAGAACCAAAGAATAGGCTAGCACAAAGAAGATAGAAAATTTTCTTTGATATAAAAATCTTCTCCAACTTTATCTAAAGAAAATCACAAATTTTTCATCTCAAAAATATTTATATCTCATCCATCTAAGTTGGAGGGGAAATACCATTTTTATACTTGTAGGGAAGGGGGTCTTAGCTATGAAAGCTACCATAAAACCTAGCATCAATGGCCATAAACTCTAGCCATTAGGGCTAAAGTTACAAAGGTTCTAAACTCCCATATGCATAATATGATTATTAAATCCATCATCAAAAGATGAGACTTACAAAGGTTAAAAACCTCCTTGCATTATATATATATATATATATATGTGTGTGTGTGTGTGTAATGCTATTTAAATAAGGATCTTTCTTAGGTGTGCCTTGCATACCATATATAAGGCACTTACACCTTTTATGTTTTGGGTTATACCAAATCTTGTTAAAACTTACACATTGGTGACCTGCTAAGCAGGTCACTTTATAGCTAAAATTAATAAAATAATATATTATATGACTAAAGACGTAAGTTGTTACAAAAAACCGTAAGCAATTTCACAAAAGGTATAAGAAATTTTAGAAAAAGGTGTAAGTTTCACGAAAAGGTGTACGCTTTTTTGTGAAATTACTTACACCTTTTGTGAAATACTCTATTTGTGAAAATTTACACCTTTTGTTAAAACTTACACCTTTTATGAAAACTTATGCCTTTTTGTGAGATTACCTACACCTTTTGTGAAAACTTACACTTTTTTGTGAAATACCCTCTTTGTGAAAATTTACACCTTTTGTTAAAACTTACACCTTTTTGAAAACTTACATCTTTTATGAAATTACTTACACCTTTTGTGAAAAAACTTACATCTTTTGTGAAATACTCTCTTTGTGAAAATTTACACCTTTTGTGAGAACTTACAACTTTTTTTGAAAACTTACACATTTTGTGAAAAGTTATACCTTTTTGTGAAAATTTACACAATTTGTGAAAACTTACACCTTTTGTGAAATACTCTCTTTGTGAAAATTTACACCTTTTGTTAAAACTTACACATTTTGTGAAAACTTACACCTTTTATGAAATTACTGGCACCTTTTGTGAAAAAATTTACACCGTTTGTGAAAAGTTACACCTTTTGTGAAATACTTTGTTTCATAAAATTTACACATTTTGTTAAAACTTACACCTTTTGTGAAAACTTACACTTTTTTGTGAAATACTTTCTTTCACAAAAGGTGTAAATTTTAACGAAATGTGTAAATTTTATGAAAGAAAGTATTTCACAAAAGGTGTAACTTTTCAGAAAAGCTGTAAGGTTTTCCACAAAAGGTGTAAGTAATTTCACAAAAGGTGTAAGTTTTAACAAAATGTGTAAATTTTATGAAAGAAAGTATTTCACAAAAGGTGTAACTTTTCAGAAAATGTGTAAGGTTTTTTACAAAAGTTATAGGTAATTTCACAAAAAGTGTAAGTTTTGTTTTCACAAAAGGTGTAAGTTTTAACAAAAGGTGTAAATTTTATGAAAGTAAGTATTTCACAAAATGTGTAACTTTTCAGAAAATGTGTAAATTTTTCCACAAAATGTGTAAGTAATTTCACAAAAAGATGTAAGTTTTCACAAAAGATGTGTGGTTTGACTTTTCGTGCTCCTTTCGGAAGATGAATAACGCCACAGTTCGGACTCCTGCGGTTCTGAATCTGATCTTACAAGTGCAATGTGCAATAGATAAACACAAAAAGAGTCCAAATTCGTCAGTTCTTTTGGAAAATCGATGTTGGAATCAAATGCCAAAAATGGACTGCTTTGCCAAATTTCAGAGTCACCACTTAAATATTTTTGGAAAATTTAGGAAACCCAAGACTCGTACCAAAGGCCATTAGTCCATCATCACCAAAGTGTCTCGGCTTAGGAACTTAGATACAAGAGGGGAAGGTCATGAATTGAGCACCCCACTCGCCCGATCAAAGATCAGCTTCTACTAATCATGATGGAATTTTTATTTACATTATATGCTCTTGTTCCGATTATTAAGTTTAACATTACTGTGTGAAGCAAACACAAATATAGACTAATTTGCAAGAATTGGAACATTTGATTGTGTCTTATTTGAAAATTGTTTTGTGAATTTGCCACTTGGAAAAATGGGCTTTAAAATGGACATTAATCAAACTATCCCAATTCAGACAAATAGCCTTCATCCACAGGCATTCAAACAGTTATATCATTTAAGCAATTAGCCTCATGGAAGTATGCTTTGACATGGTAACATCTACACTCATGCAATATGCTAAAACACAAAATTGCTCACCTAGTACTCCGAGCCAAAACAAAGCAAAATAATTAGAAAAATATGCATGTTCTTAATTAATGCAATATGATTAAATGCAACGCACACATTATATATTTTACAGGCTCCGCTATGAGCATGACATATGATTCCATTCAAGACATGCGATAGAGCACATATTCAAGTAATAAATTTGAACATTTGATATTGGGTTAGTATGATGAGCTGAGCCTTGGATGCATGCAAGATAATGGATGCAAAGCATAAGAATGCTAATTTGTAAAATGATGTCCTATACTAACCATCATAGGCAAGTAAATAAAAGGGAAAAAGACGTGGGGTTAGAAGACATGCAACTTATTACATAGTTGCCCTCATGCAAGATGGTGCAAATCAAAGTCTAAAAGTCCAAATTAAACTAATTATTACAAAACCAAATGAATAAATGAGTGAAGAATTAACTAGCTAACTACTCTATTACAATAAGGATAACCATGATAAGTAAACTAACTATTTAAGCTAACTAACTACAACAATTACAAATAAACAATAATAATAATAATTATAACATTAATAATTAACAAGAGTAATTATAACAACAATGATTATGATGTAAGCAAGGATGCGCAAGGGTTGCATGCCCAATGTCCAAGAACAACTCTATCTGCCTAGGCTTGCTTTGTTTCACCTTCAGCCACTGCCCTCTGTTTTCTGCAAAACACATTGCTGACAAAACATTGATGACTGGCAGGCCCTCAATGAAGCCTGGCTGGGCCTAAAGAAGGCCGGTCGTGCCTCAATTTCATGCAAAATTCTGTTTTGTTCTCTAAAGTGAAAACAGTGCAGACAGAGTGTTCTGAACTCTGTTTGTCCCTCTCACACTTCTCTGTCATGGGAAAGCCTCGAGAGAAGGTTGGAATTGTTTCCAAAACCATCAATGGGCAAGTTGATTTCTTGATGATTTCGGGTACAATTTGGACAAAAATCAATAAATGCAATGAACAACAACCACCCCTCTCTCCTATCATAGAGTGAACTCAAAGAGAGAAGTAGAGACGCTTTAAGATTCATCAAAATATCATGAATTGATGTAAGACAACCCTTGACACAGCGGATTCGACATAACGTTCGGCCAAACCCCAAGCAATATAACTCATTTTCTTTATGTGGGTTGGTTCATTTTAAGCCAAATTCATTAGCCTTTACCATCCTTTAATCCATTAAGTTCAAGATTATTGTTACATCCACTAGAGATTACGTCCACTAAGCGGGAAATATGTCAAACGAGAGGTGATTCTCAACATGAAAAAGAGACTACGCCGTTGGCAATGAACCTCCGTAAAGATTAAGCGATTAAGCATAAATCGCTAGTTCACGTTTTGAATAACCATCAACCGATTGAAACAACTCTCAAATGAAAGAAATGAATGGCAAGTTGATTATTAAAATGAGGTTCTTAAGAATGGAAATTAGACAAGGAAAAGCTAAGAATAATATACAACAAGCTATCTATGCAAACTTATGAGACAACACACAAGACAAACCTAGAACAGCCCCCAAACAGCCCTGAATGAGTGAAAAATAGTGGCTCAAAGTGCATGAAAAGGGCCTAAAAAAGCTAATCAACAAAGAGAGAAAATAGAGGTAGTAAACAAGAACAAGGAGGGGTGGCTAACCCCTCCACTTTTGAAACCTCAAAGCATGATTTTTAGCCCTTTTTAACTCTGAAAATTAGTTTAGGGAGCAAAGAGAAAGAGTATAAAAGTTAGGGTTTGAGCTATAGGTAAAGGTGTAGAAAGAGTGTAAACTCTCTCTACCCTTTTGATAGCTCTCCAAACCCAAACTGAAACACTTGGAAGAGAATCAAAACAACATAAAACTACAAGAACTAGATAGCAATAGAAAGAACAAGAAGTAAAAGAGAGGATGACTAGCTTATACCTCTCAAAGAAGTGAGCTTTTGCTTATGAATCAAACTAAGTCTCAACACACTCTCAAGCTTGAATTATGGTGTTCAAGGCTCAACCAAGGTTCCTAGGTTAAGGTGTGAAGGTGTATATGGTATATGGATATAGGTTCAAGCTGATAGCTTGCTCAAAGGGTTCCTTGCACAAGAAGGAGAAGAAAGAGCTCTCAAGAAGGTGTAAAGACTTTTTTGAAATTCTTCAACCCTCAAAACAGAGATATATGGTCGTTTTTATAGAATTTGTGCAAGATGGGTCATAAATATCTTCAAAATGGACAGTTGGCGGGCAGAACATTGTTTCTCGCTACTAAGGCATGGCCGGCCTTCAATAGCCATGGCCGGGCCTCACTGAGGCACGGCCAGGCCTCAATGTATTCTCCTGTTCTTTTGCTTCAGACTCAACATAGGGTGGCACAATGTGTAAAAACGGATTTCTTGGGAATAATTAGTGGAAATATGGGACGTTTGGGATTGTTTTGGAGCTTCAAACATGGCCCCTTCGTTGAGACCTCAAACCACACACAACACCACTTTCATCATCGAGTGTACCAGAAAAAGCGTTGGAGCCTTACGGCCGGTCAAAAATGGGGTGTCTACAAGGTGTAATTTTTAACAAAATGTGTAAATTTTATGAAAGAAAGCATTTCACAAAAGGTGTAAGTTTTTTCACAGAAGGTGTAAGTTCTGTTTTCACAAAAGGTGTAAGTTTTAACAAAATGTGTAAATTTTATGAAAGAAAATATTTCACAAAAGATGTAACTTTTCAAAAAATGTGTAAGTTTTTTGACAAAATGTGTGAGTATTTTCAAAAAAATGTGTAAATTTTATGAAATAAAGTTTTTCACAAGAGGTGTAACTTTTTAAAAAATGTGTAAGTTTTTTCACAAAAGGTGTAAGTTTTAAAAAGGTGTAAATTTTATGAAAGAAAGTATTTCACAAGATTTACCTCTAAGGGTCAAGTCTTTTTCATTCTTTTAAGGCTTTTTTTTTTTTTTTTTGGTGACTATTTTAATTCAATAGATGCTTGCTTGTGCCATGAAACTAGCTTATGCAAATCAGATGCATCTAATGTTCTACAAGATTTACCTATACGTGAGTTGCAAGTGAAGTTGGTTATTATTTTCTGAGTGCATATCATGTCAATGTGGATAGATTTATGTTCTTTGAATTTCTTTCACTATATTTTACTGGTGTAGATTCACAAATTCAACTGTCTTAAGGCTAGGTGATCTCTTGTTGAAAAATTCTATTTAGGACAATTGAAATATATTGTTGTGGATAATATTATTGTAATTTAATTTTCAAAGAATAGAGTTTTACAAAATTCATAAAATCTAAAGAACAGACCGCAGTTTAGGAATGTGATTATGAAAGAAATCATTATTAGTTATTACACTACCTATTATTGCTCTTTGTACATTTTGCATATAATGGCACAACACCTCATATCCACAAAAAATTAAAAATGTTAAATAAAGTAAAACCTTAGCTAGTTTATGTACTTACCTTACTATATAATAGAAGGACTGACAATTCCGTTTG
>JAPPVO010001379.1:0-34479 GCA_030407325.1 Camellia japonica | reverse complement strand
CGCGCTATTTGCGCATCACACTGTTTTGTGCAGTTTACACTCGCGTTATTTTGCTTGTTGTCCCGTTTTGCACATCGCCCTGTTTTGTCCAGTTTTCAACTCGCGCCATTTTTGCGCGTCGCACTGTTTTGTGCAGTTTATCACTCGCGCTATTTTGCGCATCGCACTGTTTTGTGCAGTTTACACTCGTGTTATTTTGCACGTGTCCTATTTTGCGAATCGCACTATTTTGTGCAGTTTATCACTCACGCTATTTTGCGCATCGCACTGTTTTGTGCAGTTTACACTCGCGTTATTTTGCACATCGCACTGTTTTCCGCATCGCGCTGTTCTGTGCAGTTTATCACTCGCGACATTTTGCGCATCGCACCTGTTTTTGTGCAGTTTATCCCTCGTGCTATTTTGCGCATCGCACTATTTCGTGCAGTTTATCACTCGCGCTATTTTGCACATCGCACTGTTTTGTGCAGTTTATCACTCGCGCTATTTTGCGTATCGCACTGTTTTGTGCAGTTTACACTCGCGCTATTTTGCGCGCTGTCCTATTTTGCGCATCGCACTGTTTTGTGCAGTTTATCACTCGCGCCATTTTGCGCATCGCACTGTTTTGTGCAGTTTACACTCGCGTTATTTTGCGCGTCGTCCTGTTTTGCGCATCGCGCTGTTTTGTGCAGTTTATCGCTCGCGCTATTCTGCGCATCGCACTGTTTTGTGCAGTTTATCGCTCGCGCTATTTTGCACGTCGTCCTATTTTGCGCATTGCACTGTTTTGTGCAGTTCATCTCTCGCGCTATTTTGTGCATCGCACTGTTTTTGTGCAGTTTACACTCGCGTTATTTTGCGCGTCGTCCTATTTTGCGCATCGCGCTGTTTTGTGCAGTTTATCACTCGCGCCATTTTGCGCATCGCACTGTTTTGTGCAGTTTATCACTCGCGCTATTTTGCGCATCGCACTGTTTTGTGCAGTTTATCACTCGCGCTATTTTGCGCTCCGCACCGTTTTGCGCAGTTTACACTCGCGCTATTTGGCGCATCGCACTTTTTTGTGCAGTTTACACTCGCGTTATTTTGCGCATCGTCCTGTTTTCCGCGTCGCGCTGTTCTGTGCAGTTTATCACCCGCGCCATTTTGCACATCGCACTGTTTTGTGCAGTTTATCACTCGCCATTTTGCGCATCGCAGTTTTTTGTGCAGTTTACACTCTCGTTATTTTGTTCGTCGTCCTATTTTGCGCATCGCACTGTTTTGTGCAGTTTATCACCCGCGCTATTTTTCGCATCACACTGTTTTGTGCAATTTACACTTGCGTTATTTTGCTTGTTGTCCCGTTTTGCACATCGCCCTGTTTTGTGCAGTTTATCACTCCCGCCATTTTGCGCGTCGCACTGTTTTGTGCAGTTTATCACTCGCGCTATTTTGCGCATCACACTGTTTTGTGCAGTTTACACTCGTGTTATTTTGCACGTCGTCCTATTTTGCGAATCGCACTATTTTGTGCAGTTTATCACTCACGCTATTTTGCGCATCGCACTGTTTTGTGCAGTTTACACTCGCGCTATTTTGCACATCGCACTGTTTTCCGCATCGCGCTGTTCTGTGCAGTTTATCACTCGCGCCATTTTGCGCATCGCACTGTTTTGTGCAGTTTATCCCTCGCGCTATTTTGCGCATCGCACTGTTTTGTGCAGTTTATCACTCGCGCTATTTTGCACATCGCACTGTTTTGTGCAGTTTATCACTCGCGCTATTTTGCGCATCGCACTGTTTTGTGCAGTTTATCACTCGCGCCATTTTGCGCATCGCACTGTTTTGTGCAGTTTACGCTCGCGTTATTTTGCACGTCGTCCTGTTTTCCGCATCGCGCTGTTTTGTGCAGTTTATCACTCGCGCTATTTTGCGCATCGCACTGTTTTGTGCAGTTTACACTCGCGCTATTTTGCGCGTCGTCCTATTTTGCACATCGCACTGTTTTGTGCAGTTTATCACTCGCGCTATTTTGCGCATCGCACTGTTTTGTGCAGTTTACACTCGCGTTATTTTGCGCGTCGTCCTGTTTTGCGCATCACGCTGTTTTGTGCAGTTTATCACTCGCGCCATTTTGCGCATCGCACTGCTTTGTGTAGTTTATACCTCGTGGTATTTTGCGCATCGTACGGTTTTGTGCAGTTTATCACTCGATTTATTTTGCGCATCGCACCGTTTTGTGCAGTTTACACTCGTGCTATTTGGCGCATCGCACTTTTTTGTGCAGTTTACACACGCGTTATTTTGCGCATCGTCCTGTTTTTCGCGTCGCGCTGTTCTGTGCAGTTTATCACCCGCGCCATTTTGCACATCGCACTGTTTTGTGCAGTTTATCACTCGCACTATTTTGCGCATCGCAGTTTTTTGTGAAGTTTACAGTCTCGTTATTTTGTGCGTCGACCTGTTTTGCGCATCGCACTGTTTTGTGCAGTTTATCTCCCGTGCTATTTTTCGCATCACACTGTTTTGTGCAGTTTACACTTGCGTTATTTTGCTTGTTGTCCCGTTTTGCACATCGCCCTATTTTGTGCAGTTTATCACTCCCGCCATTTTGCGTGTCGCACTGTTTTGTGCAGTTTATCACTCGATCCATTTTGCGCATCGCACTGTTTTGTGCAGTTTATCAATCGCGCTATTTTGTGCATCGCACTATTTTGTGCAGTTTACACTCGCGTTATTTTGCGCGTCGTCCTATTCTGCGCATCGCACTGTTTTGTGCAGTTTATCACTCGCGCTATTTTGCACATCGCACTGTTTTGTGCAGTTTACACTCGCGTTATTTGGCGCGTCGTCCGGTTTTGCGCATCGCGCTATTTTGTGCAGTTTATCACTCGCGCCATTTTGCGCATCGCACTGTTTTGTGCAGTTTATCACTCACGCCATTTTGCGCATCGCACTGTTTTGTGCAGTTTATCAATCGCGCTATTTTGCGCATCGCACTGTTTTGTGCAGTTTACACTCGCGTTATTTTGCGCGTCGTCCTATTTTGCGCATCGCACTGTTTTGTGCAGTTTATCACTCGCGCTATTTTGCACATCGCACTGTTTTGTGCAGTTTAGACTCGCGTCATTTTGCGCGTCGTCCGGTTTTGCGCATCGCGCTATTTTGTGCAGTTTATCACTCGTGCGATTTTGCTCATTGCACTATTTTGTGCAGTTTTTCACTCGCGCTATTTTGCGCATCGCACTGTTTTGTGCTGTAATAACCCGACCCTCTTCTATGATCCTGGTGTACTTTCAGTTTCCTTATTCTGTTTATTTATATGCTTATTGTGAATTTCCATGTGGAATTATGGCTAAGTAAGTAAATCCCAAGTTTAAAAGAAGTCTATCTGTTTCACAAGAAAACTATCTGTCACCATTAACACGTTTGACTTAGAAATTGGGCATCTTAACGGCTTAATTATCTGAAATTAATTATATATCTGTGATCAGCATAATTTTCTGGTAATATTAGGCATGTTTATGAAATTTCAATTTTGGAATGATAAAACGATTGATTTTTGTCTTATATGCTTTGATATTTTGTTATATATCTAAGTCTTGTTTTGGCCCTAAGATAAAAAACGTGAGACCCTTTTTGGGAGAGAAAAATAAGAGAGAAAATAAGAGAGAGGGGAGAAGAGAATTGGGGGAAAGGAGCAATTCAACAAAGAGCTTGGCAAATTGTTAGTGTTGTGGAACTTAAATCAAAGTAAGTTCAAGTTCTTCTTGTTAAGGTAACTTAAGGTTTATAATTGATGATTATGTATGAATCATGTTGCTTAATGAGGGTTTCTCCTCAAGGGGTTACTTTGACACCAAATTTAGGTGTTGTATGAAATTCTACTTCACTCTTTGATTTTGTATCATTACTCCATGGTATCATGTTTATATTTGTTATATTTGGGGGAGATCACCATAAATGTTAAGGAATGAAGCTTGTATGTGTATACTCATGGTCTTCATCTCAATTTCAGGCTTGATCTTGTATTGTTGCATGTAGATTTTGTTTAAATGGAAATTTAAGTTGTTTTTCAAGTGTTATGGGCCTTGACTCTCCCACATTTGAAGTTGTTTTGCAAAGGAGAAGTTGGAGAAACTCACATTGGGAGTCCAGATTTTCGGAATTTTGCTTGGTCCGCTCGAGCGTAGGAAAGCCCGCTCGAGCGAAAAAATCGGCCTTCCAGCAGTTTGGTGGATTTTACAGTCCGCTCGAGTGGCCAAAGTGGCGCTCGAGCGGGGAGGCTTATTTTCAGAAATAAAGTGTGTTGTTTAGCTTTGCGTGCTGGACTCTTTAGAATATTTTCTGATGCTTTTAAAGTGATTATAAATTCGTATGAAGTGTAATGACTTAGGGAATGGTTTCTCACTGATTTAAGAGAGAAGAGAACTAATTTATAAGTTATGATTGTGTACAGGACACACTCCGGGAGGAACCACCTCTCCGCAACAACACTGTGAGTAATAGTACCTTAATGAATCTTTACGCAATTTATTATGTATTGACGTTATGTCTTGACGTTGCACACTTTGTTGTCAAACTTGTGGTGATACAAAACATAGCTACACTATGAATGAGAATCTTTATGAAGTTATGGATGTAAATGGTAAAGTTGTGGATAAGTGAACCATTATGAACTTGTGGAAACATCAAAAAGGTTGTGAAGTTATGCACGTCATATGTGAAATCTTGTGAACTTTTGGACTGTACCAAGGAAGTTATGAATGTGTGAACCGATGTGGCCTAGAGCCATTTGTGAACCAATGTGGCCTAGAGCCGTTTGTGAATCAATGTGGCTTAGAGCCATTTGTGAATTAATATGGCTACGAGCCTTTTGTGAAACTATGAGGCCAAGGGCTGATATGTGAAACGTAAATTTGTGAACTAAGAAGTTATGAGGCCAAAGGGCTGATATGTGAAACGTGAATTTGTGAATTTGTGAATCAAAAAGGGCCGAAAGGCTGTTCTGAGCCAAAAGGCTGTTCTGGGCCGTAAGGCTGTTCTGATAATTCTGGGCCAATAGGCCGTTCTGTTATAACTGTAATATTGGGCCAGAGGCCGTCCTGAAAGTAAAATCATATCAGACGCATTTTTGGGATCTCAATTTCTGAACGTCCTGTCATGCATTGTAATTACAATTGGTATTTAAACTGCTTAAGTATTATTATTCACTGAGCTAGTCTCATTCTGTTATTTTGCTTGATTCTGTAGGAAAATCAACTTGGAGGTCAGTCCTCGCACCGTTATCGTATGTCTTTTGTCAACCTAAGGACAACCAGGCACTTGGGGAAGCCTTTTGCATGCTAGGGCAGCTTTGGTAGACCTTGTCATTTTGTACTAATGCTTGTTAGCCAGTTGTTGTATCAAGTATTTTGTTGAATGCCCAATCTCTAGGCTAAACTTGTAGATGTGTATGTAACTTAATCACAGACGCATGTCCACTATGAGCTTTAATTCTGAATCGTGGTCCTGGCATATTTGTAGTAGCTCAATGGATGTAGCTGCACGTTATTTTATTGTTTTAGCGCTTCCATTCAGGCCCCGATTATTCTATAAGGCAGGTTAAGTGTCTGTTTCTGGTTAGGTCATGCCAAAACTTTTAGGGGCAAGTTAGGGGCGTGACATGTGCAGTTTACACTCGCGTTATTTTGCGCGTCATCCTATTTTACGCATCGCACTGTTTTGTGTAGTTTATCACTCACGCCATTTTGCGCATCGCACTGTTTTGGGCAGTTTACACTCACGTTATTTTGCGCGTCGCCCTGTTTTGCGCATCGCGCTGTTTTATGCAGTTTATCACTCGCGCCATTTTGCGCATCGCACTGTTTTGTGCAGTTTACACTCGCGTTATTTTGCGCGTCGTCCTATTTTGCGCATCGCACTGTTTTGTGTAGTTTATCACTCGCGCTATTTTGCGCATCGCACTGTTTTGGGCAGTTTACACTCGCGTTATTTTGCGCGTTGTCCTGTTTTGCGCATCGCACTGTTTTGTGCAGTTTATCACTCGCGGCATTTTGCGCATCGCACTGTTTTGTGCAATTTATCACTCGCGCTATTTTGCGCATCGCACTGTTTTGTGCAGTTTACACTCGCGTTATTTTGCGCGTCGTCCTATTTTGCGCATCGCACTGTTTTGTGCAGTTTATCAATCGCGCTATTTTGCGCATCGCACTGTTTTGTGCAGTTTACACTCGCGTTATTTTTCGCGTCGTCCTATTTTGCGCATCGCACTGTTTTGTGCAGTTTATCACTCGCGCTATTTTGCACATCGCACTGTTTTGCGCAGTTTACACTCGCGTTATTTTGCGCGTCGTCCGGTTTTGCGCATTGCGCTATTTTGTGCAGTTTATCACTCGCGCCATTTTGCGCATTGCCCTGTTTTGTGCAGTTTATCACTCGCGCCATTTTGCACATCGCACTGTTTTGTGCAGTTTATCAATCGCGCTATTTTGCGCATCGCACTGTTTTGTGCAGTTTACACTCGCGTTATTTTGCGCGTCGTCCTATTTTGCGCATCGCACTATTTTGTGCAGTTTATCACTCGCGCTATTTTGCGCATCGCACTGTTTTGTGCAGTTTACACTCGCGTTATTTTGCGCGTCGTCCTATTTTGCGCATTGCACTGTTTTGTGCAGTTTATCACTCGCGCGATTTTGCGCATTGCACTGTTTTGTGCAGTTTTTCACTCGCGCTATTTTGCGCATCGCACTGTTTTGTGCAGTTTACACTCGTGTTATTTTGCGCGTCGTCCTATTTTGCGCATCGCACTGTTTTGTGTAGTTTATCACTCGCGCTATTTTGCGCATCGCACTGTTTTGGGCAGTTTACACTCGCGTTATTTTGCGCGTCGTCCTGTTTTGCGCATCGCGCTGTTTTATGCAGTTTATCACTCGCGCCATTTTGCGCATCGCACTGTTTTGTGCAGTTTATCACTCGCCTTATTTTGCGCATCGCACTGTTTTGTGCAGTTTACACTCGCGTTATTTTGCACGTCGCCCTATTTTTCGCATCGCACTGTTTTCTATAGTTTATGACTCGCGCTATTTTGCGCATCGCACTGTTTTGTGCAGTTTACACTCGCGTTATTTTGCGCGTCGGCCAACTTTGCGCATCGCACTGTTTTGTGCAGTTTATCGCCTGCGCTATTTTGCGCATCGCACTGTTTTGTGTAGTTTATCACTCGCGCTATTTTACGCATCGCACTGTTTTGTGCAGTTTACACTTGCGTTATTTTGCGCGTCGTCCCGTTTTACGCATCGCGCTGTTTTGTGCAGTTTCTCACTCGCGCCATTTGTGCATCGCATTGTTTTGTGCAATTTGCACTCACGTTATTTTGCGCGTCGTCGTTATTTTGCGCATCGCACTGTTTTGTGCAGTTTATCACTCGCGCTATTTTGCGCATCGCACTGTTTTGTGCAGTTTTCACTCGTGCTATTTTACACATTGCAATGTTTTGTGCAGCTTACACTCGCGTTATTTTGTGCGTCGTCCAGTTTCGCGCATCGCGCTATTTTGTGCAGTTTATCACTCGCGCCATTTTACGCATCGCACTGTTTTGTGCAGTTTATCACTCGCGCGATTTTTGCGCATCGCACTGTTTTGTGCAGTTTTTCACTCGCGCTGTTTTGCGCATCGCACTGTTTTGTGCAGTTTACACTCGCGTTATTTTGTGCGTCGTCCTATTTTGCGCATCGCACTATTTTGTGTAGTTTATCACTCGCGCTATTTTGCGCATCGCACTGTTTTGGGCAGTTTACACTCGCGTTATTTTGCGCGTCGTCCTGTTTTGCGCTTCGCGTTGTTTTGTGCTGTTTATCACTCGCGCCATTTTGCGCATCGCACTGTTTTGTGCAATTTATCACTCGCGCTATTTTGCGCATTGCACTGTTTTGTGCAGTTTACACTCGCGTTATTTTGCGCGTCGTCCTATTTTACGCATCGCACTGTTTTGTGCAGTTTATCAATCGCGCTATTTTGCGCATCGCACTGTTTTGTGCAGTTTACACTCGCGTTATTTTGCGCATCGTCCTATTTTGCGCATCGCACTGTTTTGTGCAGTTTATCACTCGCGCTATTTTGCACATCGCACTGTTTTGTGCAGTTTACACTTGCGTTATTTTGCGCAACGTCGTTATTTTGCGCATCGCACTGTTTTGTGCAGTTTATCACTCGCGCTATTTTGCGCATCGCACTGTTTTGTGCAGTTTTCACTCGCGCTATTTTGCACATTGCCTTGTTTTGTGCAGTTTACACTCTCGTTATTTTGCGCGTCGTCCGGTTTTGCGCGTCGCGCTATTTTGTGCAGTTTATCACTTGCGCCATTTTGCGCATCGCACTATTTTGTGCAGTTTGTCACTCGCGCGATTTTGCGCATCGTACTGTTTTGTGCAGTTTTTCACTCGCGCTGTTTTGCGCATCGCACTGTTTTGTGCAGTTTACACTCGTGTTATTTTGCGCGTCGTCCTATTTTGCGCATCGCACTGTTTTGTGTAGTTTATCACGCGCGCTATTTTGTGCATCGCATTGTTTTGGGCAGTTTACACTCGCGTTATTTTGCTCGTCGTCCTGTTTTGCGCATCGCGCTGTTTTGTGCAGTTTATCACTCGCGCCATTTTGCGCATCGCACTGTTTTGTGCAATTTATCACTCGCGCTATTTTGCGCATCGCATTGTTTTGTGCAGTTTACACACGCGTTATTTTGCGCGTCGTCCTATTTTGCGCATCGCACTGTTTTGTGCAGTTTATCAATCGCGCTATTTTGCGCATCGCACTGTTTTGTGAAGTTTACACTCGCGTAATTTTGCGCGTCGTCCTATTTTGCGCATCGCACTGTTTTGTGCAGTTTATCACTCGCGCTATTTTGCACATCGCACTGTTTTGTGCAGTTTAGACTCGCGTTATTTTGCGCGTCGTCCGGTTTTGCGCATTGCGCTATTTTGTGCAGTTTATCACTCGCGCGATTTTGCGCATCGCACTGTTTTGTGCAGTTTTTCACTCCCGCTATTTTGCGCATCGCACTGTTTTGTGCAGTTTACACTCGCGTTATTTTGCGCGTCGTCCTGTTTTATGCATCGCGCTGTTTTGTGCAGTTTGTCACTCGCGCCATTTTGCGCATCGCACTGTTTTGTGCAGTTTACACTCGCGTTATTTTGCGCGTCGTCGTTGTTTTGTGCAGTTTATCACTCGCGCTATTTTGCGCAACGCACTGTTTTGTGCAGTTTACACTCGCGTTATTTTGCGCGTCGTCCTATTTTGCGCATCGCACTGTTTTGTGTAGTTTATCACGCACGCTATTTTGTGCATCGCACTGTTTTGGGCAGTTTACACTCGCGTTATTTTGCGCGTCGTCCTATTTTGCGCATCGCACTGTTTTGTCAGTTTATCACTTGCGCCATTTTGCGCATCGCACTGTTTTGTGCAATTTATCACTCGCGCTATTTTGCGCATCGCACTGTTTTGTGCAGTTTACACACGCGTTATTTTGCGCGTCGTCCTATTTTGCGCATCGCACTGTTTTGTGCAGTTTATCAATCGCGGTATTTTGTGCATCGCACTGTTTTGGGCAGTTTACACTCGCGTTATTTTGCGCGTCGCCCTGTTTTACGCATCGCGCTGTTTTATGCAGTTTATCACTCGCGCCATTTTGCGCATCGCACTGTTTTCTGCAGTTTATCACTCGCGCTATTTTGCGCATCGCACTGTTTTGTGCAGTTTACACTCGCGTTATTTTTCGCGTCGTCCTATTTTGCGCATCGCACTGTTTTGTGTAGTTTATCACTCGCGCTATTTTGCACATCGCACTGTTTTGTGCAGTTTACACTCGCGTTATTTTGCGCGTCGTCCGGTTTTGCGCATCGCGCTATTTTGTGCAGTTTATCACTCGCGCGATTTTGCGCATCGCACTGTTTTGTGCAGTTTTTCACTCGCGCTATTTTGCGCATCGCACTGTTTTGTGCAGTTTACACTCGCGTTATTTTGCGCGTCGTCGTTATTTTGCGCATCGCACTGTTTTGTGCAGTTTATCACTCGCGCTATTTTGCGCATCACCCTGTTTTGTGCAGTTTTCACTCGCGCTATTTTGCACATTGCACTATTTTGTGCAGTTTACACTCGCGTTATTTTGCGCGTCGTCCGGTTTTGCGCATCGCGCTATTTTGTGCAGTTTATCACTCGCGCCATTTTGCGCATCGCACTGTTTTGTGCAGTTTATCCCTCGCGCGATTTTGCGCATCGCATTGTTTTGTGCAGTTTTTCGCTCGCGCTGTTTTGCACACCGCACTGTTTTGTGCAGTTTACACTCGCGTTATTTTGCGCGTCGTCCTATTTTGCGCATCGCACTGTTTTGTGTAGTTTATCACGTGCGCTATTTTGTGCATCGCACTGTTTTGGGCAGTTTACACACTGCGTTATTTTGCGCGTCGTCCTGTTTTGCGCATCGCGCTGTTTTGTACAGTTTATCACTCGCGCCATTTTGCGCATCGCACTGTTTTGTGTAATTTATCACTCGCGCTATTTGGCGCATCACACTGTTTCGTGCAGTTTACACACGCGTTATTTTGCGCGTCGTCCTATTTTGCGTATCGCACTGTTTTGTGCAGTTTATCATTCGCGCTATTTTGTGCATCGCACTGTTTTGTGAAGTTTACACTCGCGTTATTTTGCGCGTCGTCCAATTTTGCGCATCGCACTATTTTGTGCAGTTTATCGCTTGCGCTATTTTGCGCATCACACTGTTTCGTGTAGTTTATCACTCGCACTATTTTGCGCATCGCACTGTTTTGTGCAGTTTAAACTCGCGTTATTTGGCGCGTCGTCCTGTTTTGCGCATCGCGCTGTTTTGTGCAGTTAAACTCGCGTTATTTTGCGCGTCGTCCTATTTTGCACATCGCACTGTTTTGTGCAGTTTATCACTCGCGCTATTTTGCGCATCGCACTGTTTTGTGCAGTTTTCACTCGCGTTATTTTGCGTGTCGTCCTATTTTGCGCATCGCACTGTTTTGTGCAGTTTATCACTTGCACTGTGTTGTGCAGTTTACACCCGCGTTACTTTGCGCATCGTCCTATTTTGCGCATCGCACTGTTTCGTGCAGTTTATCACTCGCGCTATTTTGCGCATCGCACTGTTTTGTGCAGTTTACACTCGTGTTATTTTGCGCGTCGTCCTATTTTGCGCATCGCACTGTTTTGTGCAGTTTATCACTCGCGCTATTTTGCGCATCGCACTGTTTTGTGCAGTTTACACTCGTGTTATTTTGCGCGTCGTCCTATTTTGCGCATCGCACTGTTTTGTGCAGTTTATCACTCACGCTATTTTGCGCATCGCACTGTTATGTGCAGTTTACACTCGCGTTATTTTGCGCGTCGTCCTATTTTGCGCATCGCACTGTTTTGTGCCGTTTATCACTCGCGCCATTTTGCGCATCGCACTGTTTTGTGCAGTTTATCACTCGCGCTATTTTGCGCATCGCACTATTTTGTGCAGTTTACACTCGCGTTATTTTGCGCGTCGTCCTATTTTCGCATCGCACTGTTTTGTGTAGTTTTTCACTCGTGCCATTTTGCGCATCGCACTGTTTTGTGTAGTTTATCACTCGCGCTATTTTGCGCATCGCGCTGTTTTGTGCAGTTTACACTCCCGTTATTTTGCGCGTCGTCCTATTTTGCGCATCGCGCTGTTCTGTGCAGTTTATCACTCGCGCTATTTTGCGCATCGCACTGTTTTGTGCAGTTTACACTCGCGTTATTTTGCGCGTCGTCCTATTTTGCGCATCGCACTGTTTTGTGCCGTTTATCACTCGCGCCATTTTGCGCATCGCACTGTTTTGTGTAGTTTATCACCCGCGCTATTTTGCGCATCGCACTATTTTGTGCAGTTTACACTCGCGTTATTTTGCGCGTCGTCCTATTTTGCGCGTCGCACTGTTTTGTGCAGTTATTCGCTCGCGCTATTTTGCGCATCGCACTGTTTTGTGCAGTTTACACTAGCGTTATTTTGCGCGTCGTCCGGTTTTGCGCATCGCGCTATTTTGTGCAGTTTATCACTCGCGCCATTTTGCGCATCGCTCTGTTTTGTGCAGTTTTTCACTCGCGCTATTTTGCGCATCGCACTGTTTTCTGCAGTTTACACTCGCGTTATTTTGCGCGTCGTCCTATTTTGTGCATCGCACCGTTTCGTGTAGTTTATCACTCGCGCTATTTTGCGCATCGCACTGTTTTGGGCAGTTTACACTCGCGTTATTTTCCGCGTCTTCCTGTTTTGCGCATCGCGCTGTTTTGTGCAGTTTATCACTCGCGCCATTTTGCGCATCGCACTGTTTTGTGCAGTTTATCACTCGCGCTATTTTGCGCATCGCATTGTTCTGTGGAGTTTACACTCACGTTATTTTGCGCGTCGTCCTATTTGCGCATCGCACTGTTTTGTGCAGTTTATAACTCGCGCTATTTTGCGCATCGCACTGTTTTGTGTAGTTTACACTCGCGTTATTTTGCGCGTCGTCCTATTTTGCGCATCGCACTGTTTTGTGCAGTTTATCACTCGCGCTATTTTGCGCATCGCACTATTTCGTGCAGTTTACACTCGCGTTATTTTGCGCATCGTCCTGTTTTGCGCATTGCGCTGTTTTGTGCAGTTTATCACTCGTGCCATTTTGCGCATCGCACTGTTTTGTGTAGTTTATCACTCGCTCTATTTTGCGCATCGCGCTGTTTTGTGCAGTTTATCACTCGCGCCATTTTGCGCATCTCACTGTTTTGTGCAATTTGTCACTCGCGCTATTTTGCGCATCGCACTGTTTTGTGCAGTTTACACTCGCGTTATTTCGCGCGTCGTCCTATTTTGCGCATCGCACTGTTTTGTGCAGTTTATCAATCGCGCTATTTTGCGCATCGCTCTGTTTTGTGCAGTTTACACTCGCGTTATTTTGCGCGTCGTCCTGTTTTGTGCATTCCGCTGTTTTGTGTAGTTTATCACTCATGCCATTTTGCGCATCGCACTGTTTTGTGCAGTTTATCACTCGCGCTATTTTGCGCATCGCACTGTTTTGTGCAGTTTACACTCCCATTATTTTGCGCGTCGTCCTATTTTGCGCATCGCACTGTTTTGTGTAGTTTATCACTCGCGCTATTTTGCGCATCGCGCTGTTTTGTGCAGTTTACACTCGCGTTATTTTGCGCGTCGTCCTATTTTGCGCATCGCGCTGTTTTGTGCAGTTTATCACTCGCGCCATTTTGCGCATCGCACTGTTTTGTGCAGTTTATCACTCGCGCTATTTTGTGCATCGCACTGTTTTGTGCATATTACACTCGCGTTATTTTGCGCGTCGTCCTATTTTGCGCATCGCACTATTTTGTGCAGTTTATCACTCACGCTATTTTGCGCATCGCAGTATTTTGTGCAGTTTACACTCGCGTTATTCTGCGCGTCGTCCGGTTTTGCGCATCGCGCTATTTTATGCAGTTTATCACTCATGCCATTTTGCGCATCGCACTGTTTTGTGCAGTTTATCACTCGCGCTATTTTGCGCATCGCACAGTTTTGTGCAGTTTACACTCCCATTATTTTGCGCGTCGTCCTATTTTGCGCATCGCACTGTTTTGTGTAGTTTATCACTCGCGCTATTTTGTGCAGTTTACACTCGCGTTATTTTGCGGGTCGTCCTATTTTGCGCATCGCGCTGTTTTGTGCAGTTTATCACTCGCGCCATTTTGCGCATCGCACTGTTTTGTGCAGTTTATCACTCGCGCTATTTTGTGCATCGCACTGTTTTGTGCATATTACACTCGCGTTATTTTGCGCGTCGTCCTATTTTTCGCATCGCACTCTTGTGTGCCGTTTATCACTCACGCTATTTTGCGCATCGCAGTATTTTGTGCAGTTTACACTCGCGTTATTCTGCGCGTCGTCCGGTTTTGCGCATCGCGCTATTTTATGCAGTTTATCACTCGCGCCATTTTGCGCATCGCACTATTTTGTGCAGTTTATCACTCGCGCGATTTTGCGCATCGCACTGTTTTGTGCAGTTTATCACTCGCGCTATTTTGCGCATCGCCCTGTTTTGTGTATTTTATCACTCGCTCTATTTTGTGCATCGTACTGTTTTGTGCAGTTTACACTCGCGTTATTTTGCGCGTCGTCCTGTTTTGCGCATCGCATTGTTTTGTGGAGTTTATCACTCGCGCTATTTTGCGCATCGCACTGTTTTGGGCAGTTTACACTCGCATTGTTTTGTGCGTCGTCCTGTTTTGCGCATCGCGTTGTTTTGTGAAGTTTATCACTCGCGCCATTTTGCGCATCGCACTGTTTTGTGCAGTTTATCACTCGCGCTATTTTGCGCATCGCACTGTTTTGTGCAGCTTACACTCGCGTTATTTTGCGCGTCGTCCTATTTTGCGCATCGCACTGTTTTGTCCAGTTTATCACTAGCGCTATTTTGCGCATCGCACTGTTTTGTGCTGTTTACACTCGCGTTATTTTGCGCGTCGTCCTATTTTGCGCATCGCACTGTTTTGTGCAGTTTATCACTCGCGCTATTTTGCGCATCGCACTGTTTTGTGCAGTTTACACACGCGTTATTTTGCGCGTCGTCCTGTTTTGCGCATCGCGCTGTTTTGTGCAGTTTATCACTCGCGCTATTTTGCGCATCGCACTGTTTTGTGCAGTTTACCCTCGCGTTATTTTGCGCGTCGTCCTGTTTTGGGCATCGCCCTGTATTGTGCAGTTTATCACTCGCGCTATTTTGTGCATCGCACTGTTTTGTGCAGTTTACACTCGCGTTATTTGGCGCGTCGTCCTATTTTGCGCATCGCACTGTTTTGTGCAGTTTATCACTCTCGCCATTTTGCGCATCGCACTGTTTTGTGCAGTTTATCACTCGCGCAATTTTGCGCATTGCACCATTTTGTGTAGTTTTTCACCTACGCTATTTTGCGCGTCGCACTGTTTTGTGCAGTTTACACTCGCGTTATTTTGCGTGTCGTCCTGTTTTGCGCATCGCACTATTTTGTGCAGTTTATCACTCGCGCTATTTTGCGCATCGCACTGTTTTGTACAGTTTACACTCGCGTTATTTTGCACGTCGTCCTGTTTTGCGCATCGCACTGTATTGTGCAGTTTATCACTCGCGCTATTTTACGCATCGCACTGTTTTGTGCAGTTTACACTCGCGTTGTTTGGCGCGTCATCCTGTTTTTCACATTGCACTGTGTAGACGTCCCCGAACGCCCCGGGAGGGTTAAGTCCCGTTCTGTTCATATTGGGGTCACTACAGTTCAAGGACTCAATTGTCACGGTTCATAATCTTGAACCAAAGAGTCCAAATCCGGCAAATCGTTTTGAAAACAGATTTTTTGGAAGAAGTGCCAAACATGGACTGCTTCGCCAGATACAGAGTCGCCACCTAAATATTTTTTAATGGGAAATTTAGGAAACCCTAACTCGGTGCCAAAGGCCGCGTGTCCGTCATCACCAAAGTTGTCTCGGCTCGGGAACTTGGGTACGATTGGGGAAGGTCACTTCGTGAGCACCCCCGCTCGCCCGGTCAAAGACCGGCCTCTACTAACCATGATATCTGATTTTGAAAACATTGTGAGTTCTTATTCCGGTTATTAGCCTAGGTTACTATGTGATGCTTGCAGCATACAAGTATAGACTGAATCGCCTGAATTGGAATAAAACATTTCATGTTTGTTTGTTTGAAAAGTGATTTGCTACCCGCAGGTAGGCTTAAAATGCGAATTTGCCACCCTCAGGTGGGCTTAGAAAACAAAGGTTTTGCCACTATCTAGTGGGCTTAAAACAAACAGTCAACGCATTGTTCCAATTCAGATAACTCAACCTCCACCCACAGGCATTCAAGGCAGTTATATCATATAAGCATATAGCCTCATGGTAAGCATGCTATTCATGGCAACACTCACACGCATGCAAGGATGCTAAAGCATAAAACTCACCTAGTACTCCAAGCCAAAACAGAAAACTAATTAGAAACCATGCATGATCCTAATTATACAGAAATGCCTAATGCAACGCATGCAATAATGCAACTAATAGCAGGCTCGGCTATTCTAAACATGGCATATGAAATGCAACAACTAACACGTATTCAATTTGGAATTGAAATACAATGCAGTTTGTATGATGCGCCGAGCCCGGTGCGTGCAAAACAGATGAATGATGCAAACTTGCTGTCATACTGTATGCTAATTGAAATATGCCCTATATCTAACCATCATAAGCGGATAAATAAAAGGGAAGAAAGACGTGGGGTTGGAAGACATACATCACACTCACCCACACTTATTACAACATTGCCCTCGCGCAGAGGGTCCGAATAAATATACAGTCCGAAATATACAGTCCAAAATATACAGTCCGAATAATGTACAGATTTCTAATTAATTAATAAATTAAACTAGGAAAGCAGTAAAATTGGCATGCAAGCCAGGGGCTGCCTCGCTTCTGATACAATGTATGCTGGACTGTGTTGCGCAGAAATCCACTGAGATGCCCGATTTAGCCTCTGTTTGCAGTATTTCTCGAAATGCGCGCCGGACTCCGAAAAGTTGTTGAGTTTGGATTTTGCTGCAACAGAGAGCAGGAAAGGGCATAGCAATGTATTTCACAAATATATGCATGCCTCGATCCTCGTGCCACCAATCACGCATATCGATGCATGATGGCCGAGGAATCGGATTGCACAACTCAATATAGGGTGCAATGCAGATGAAAATGAGATGCAAATCGGATAAAACCGAAGTGTCTCGAAACGTGTGCAATCTAAGATACAACCTGGTATGCACTATACTGGGAGAATGAGATGAAAATGAGATGCAAATCGGATAAAATCGAAGTGTCTCAAAATGTGTGCCCACAGGCACGCAAACCGAGGCGATGATATGAAATGCAAATCGGATAAAATCGAAGTGCCTCGAAAGGTGTGCCCACAGGCACGCAAACCGAGGCGATGACATGAAATGTAAATCGGATAAAACCGAAGTGCCTCGAAATGTGTGCCCACAGGCACGCAAACCGAGGCGATGATATGAAATGCAAATCGGATAAAATCGAAGTGCCTCGAAATGTGTGCCCACGGGCACGCAAACCGAGGCGATGATGAAATAGAATGAAATGGCATACGGAATGTAGAATGGACTTATACCAACATGAGAGGACCTCAGCCACTCTCACACGGGAGGCCGTCGGATAAAAGTGAAGTGCCTCGAAATGCGTACCCGCGGGCGCGCAAACCGAGGCGATGCATACGGAATGCAAAATGACATGGAAAATGCAAATTGGGCTTACACTAACATGAGAGGGCCTCAGCCACACTCACATCAGATGCCGTCGGATGAAAACGAAGTGCCTCGAAGTGCGTACCCGCGGGCGCGCAAACCGAGGCATGGCCCTAAGGCACAGAAATGACATGCAAATGAGATGCGACAAATGGCATATGGAAAATGCAAATTTCAGCGGCTAAAATGATGCAAAAACAGCCCCCGAATTATGACAAAATTGCACCCAATGCCCGAAATGCGATATAATGCACCCGGAATGGCCTACGGCTATGCCAAATATGCACAATTGATACATGACATGTAAAACAATAGCAAGGCAGCCCCTAAACTAGCATTTTTTCAGTACAAAGCAAGGCCAAACAATGATCACAAGTATGGCAACAATAGCTTGCAAAAAAAAGGAAAAAGAGAGGAATTACAAAGCAAGTAGTATATACAATGCTCAAACCAGAAAAATCAGTTCTACAAAATTGAAGAGGGGCCAAAAACATGCATATTAACAGTAGATGAGATCCTCCAATTCAGTATGTAGATATGCTCAAAATGGCATGCAAAAAAATGAGCCAATAAGGGGTTATAACATGGGGTACCATAAGAAAGCATCAAACAACTTTGAACCCTTAACAAAGTATGAAGAATAGATAATTATAAGACACTTTCTAAGCCTGATGAAGACTCAAATCAGTGGCTAAGCAAGCCTAAACAAACATGCAATTTTACGGTAAATTGAAGGATTACAAAACAAGTACCAAAACCAGTCATCAAATGACCTAAGACCCTTAACAAAGAATGAATGATGGACCAAAATAAGGCACTCTCTAAGCCTGATGAAGGCTGAAATCCGAAGCACGGTGAGCTTAAAAATGCATGCAAAATGGGAGTGGAACAAGAATTCAAAGCAAGTGATATGTAGAGCAAAAAAACCAGGTTGAGCCCTTCTTCAATGTTGAAGAGGGGGTCAAAATAAGCACAATCACAGTATGTTACAAGTTCCAACTCAGATCACAAATAGGCCAAAACAATCATGCAATTTTACGGTAAAATGGAAGCATTTCAAAGGAAGTGCATGCTAGATTCACCAAACATGATGGAGCCCTTCTTCAATGTTGAAGAGGGGCTCAATATAAGCCCACTAACAGTTTACATCAGTCCCGAAATCAGATTACTCATAAGGAAAATAAAGCATGCAAAACAATGGCCTAAAGAGTGATATTGAAGAAAGTATATCAAGGAGACACCAAACAGGGTTGAGCCCTTCTACAATGTTGTAGAGGGGCTCAAAATAAGCCTAAAACCAGTAGGGGTCAAAGCCCAAAAACTGAAAGGAAATAGGGTAGAAATAGGAAGCAAAATTATGCTACAAAAAGAGATTTGGAGACTTACCCTTGAAGATCCAATTGTTGCTACCTCTTGGCCTGAATTTGTTGCTTCTTAGCCACTGGAGAACACTTCCTTGCTGCTGGAATGGTAGTGGGGATGGTGGAGCTAAGGGTTGATGAAGGATTGGCCTAGGAAGCTTGAAGAGTTTTGAGGGTTTTGGCTTTGGAGATGGAGGATTTGGAAGATGATTTCTTGAGATGAAATTTTCCAACCCTAGCAAAGGAGGAGTTGGGCCCTTTAAATAGGCAAGAAAGGGGGTGTAAAAGGGGAGGGAATGCATCCAAGTTTTCCCTCCCAAAATATCCCCGGGATGCCCGGGATATTTTGAAAAATATCCGGACAGCTGGAAAGAGCTGGAAAGCAGAAAGCTGGCCGGCCAGGTGAATTTCTGGGAGGTGGCCGGCCGGCCACCCCACCTGGTCGGCCAGCCACTCACCCTGGCCGGCCGGCCATGCCAAAAAAAGAACTCAAGAATTTCTAGCCGACCACCATACAGTAGTGTCCTCCCAAGTGTGTAGAGTAAGGCCCCAGGGTCGGAATCTGGCAACTCTGAAGCAGGAGCCACAACATAGAGCTTGAAGGAGAGGCTCAAAAATGAAACTTTGAATTGCTGGCCGACCACCAACTTTTAGGGTCCTCCCAGATGTGTAGAACAAGGTTCCAAGGTCGGAAATTGGCAACACTGAAGCAGGAGCCACAACATAGAGCTTGAAGAAGAGGCTCAAAAATGAACTCCACAATTGCTGGCCGACCAGTAGTTTTTTGTGTCCTCCCATGTCCCCTGATCACAGATATGTAGCTTTGGTTGGAAGAAAATATCCCCAGGGTGTTCAACATTGGCCCGGAAGTGAGCAAAACGGGCGCCGGAGGAGCGAAACTGGTTATCTGGGATAATTACTGGCCTCCTACCCCCCAGTGATCTTCCTAGTGTTGAAACAGGGGTTCCTGCCAAAATTGAACAAAAACTAATTAGAAATGAACGCTCGGGGCCCAAACCGCGAGGTTCGGGGTCCCGAAAATGGGCTGCAGGCACCGGAAGTGGTGTTCAGCAGCGAAGTGGGTACCAGAGGCCCCAGTGTTCCTCGGAATGATGAAACAGAGGTACCTGCCAAGAATCAGAGAAAACCGATGCAAAATGAATGCTCGGGGCCCAAATCACGCAGTTCGGAGTCCCGAAAACCGGCTGCAGGCACCGAAAGTGGCATACGGCCACGAAGTGGGCATCAGGGGCCCCAGTGTTCTTCGTAATGATAAAACAGAGGCACTAGCCAAGAACCGGAGAAATCGGAGATGGTTGGGCGGTCCCGAGCCGAGGCACACGGCCTAACGGCTCCGGAAACCGGGAACCGGGCTCCGAAATGGGCAAAATGGCCTACGGCCACGAAAAGTAGCGCACGGCCACCGAGAGATAGTCTACAGGACTACTCCCTTCCCTCAGGAAAGAAAACAGAGGAAACCGAGTCTGGTTCGCAAACCGAGACAAGGTACAAAAGAGGATTCGGAAGTCCGGAGGCAGGGCGCACGGCCGCGACTCTGGGACTTCTGAACGAGCACAATATGCAATATCACCGAGCGCTCCATCAGTGACGTCTGAGTCTTAAGGTCGGTCAAAAATGGGGTGTCTACACACTGTTTTGTGCAGTTTATCACTCGCGCCATTTTGCGCATCGCACTGGTTTGTGCAATTTATCACTCGCGCTATTTTGCGCATCGCACTGTTTTGTGCAGTTTACACTCGCGTTGATTTGCGCGTCGTCCTATTTTGCGCAACGCACAGTTTTGTGCAGTTTATCACTCGCGCTATTTTGCGCATCGCACTGTTTTGTGCAGTTTACACTCGCGTTGTTTTGCGCGTCGTCCTATTTTCCGCGTCGTACTGTTTTGTGCAGTTTATCACCCGCGCTATTTTGCACATCGCACTGTCTTGTGCAGTTTACACTCGCGTTATTTTGCGCGTCATCCGGTTTTGCGAATCGCGTTATTTTGTGCAGTTTATCACTCGCGCCATTTTGCGCATCGCACAGTTTTGTGCAGTTTATCACTCGCGCCATTTTGTGCATCGCACTGTTTTGTGCAATTTATCACTCGCGCTATTTTGCGCATCGCACTCTTTTGTGCAGTTTACACTCGTGTTGATTTGCGCGTCGTCCTATTTTGCGCATCGCACAGTTTTGTGCAGTTTATCACTCGCGCTATTTTGCGCATCGCACTGTTTTGTGCAGTTTACAGTCGCGTTATTTTGCGCGTCGTCCTGTTTTGCGCATCGCACTGTTTTGTGTAGTTTATCACTCGCACTGTTTTACGCATCGCACTGCTTTGTGCAATTTATCACTCGCGCTGTTTTACGCATCACACTGTTTTGTGTAGTTTACACTCGCGTTGATTTGCACGTCGTCCTATTTTGCGCATCGCACTCTTTTGTGCAGTTTACACTCGCGTTGATTTGCGCGTCGTCCTATTTTGCGCAACGCACTATTTTGTGCAGTTTATCACTCGCGCCATTTTGCGCATCGCACTGTTTTGTGCAATTTATCACTCGCGCTATTTTGCGCATCGCACTCTTTTGTGCAGTTTACACTCGTGTTGATTTGCGCGTCGTCCTATTTTGCGCATCGCACAGTTTTGTGCAGTTTATCACTCGCGCTATTTTGCGCATCGCACTGTTTTGTGCAGTTTACAGTCGCGTTATTTTGCGCGTCGTCCTGTTTTGCGCATCACACTGTTTTGTGTAGTTTATCACTCGCGCTATTTTGCGTATCGCACTATTTTGGGCAGTTTACACTCGCGTTATTTTGTGCGTCGTCCTGTTTTGCGCATAGCGCTGTTTTGTGCAGTTTATCACTCGCGCCATTTTGCGCATCGCACTGTTTGGTGCAGTTTATCACTCGCGCCATTTTGCGCATCGCACTATTTTGTGCAGTTTACACTCGCGTTATTTTGCGCGTCGTCCTATTTTGCGCAACGCACTATTTTGTGCAGTTTATCACTCGCGCCATTTTGCGCATCGCACTATTTTGTGCAATTTATCACTCGCGCTATTTTGCGCATCGCACTGTTTTGTGCAGTTTACAATCGCGTTGATTTGCGCGTCGTCCTATTTTGCGCATCGCACTATTTTGTGCAGTTTACACTCGCGTTATTTTGCGCGTCGTCCTATTTTGCGCTTCGCACTATTTTGTGCAGTTTACACTCGCGTTATTTTGCGCGTCGTCCTATTTTACGTAACGCACTATTTTGTGCAGTTTATCACTCGCGCCATTTTGCGCATCGCACTGTTTTGTGCAATTTATCACTCGCGCTATTTTGCGCATCGCACTCTTTTGTGCAGTTTACACTCGCGTTGATTTGCGCGTCGTCCTATTTTGCGCATCGCACAGTTTTGTGCAGTTTATCACTCGCGCTATTTTGCGCATCGCACTGTTTTGTGCAGTTTACAGTCGCGTTATTTTGCGCGTCGTCCTGTTTTGCGCATCGCACTGTTTTGTGTAGTTTATCACTCGCGCTATTTTGCGCATCGCACTATTTTTGGCAGTTTACACTCGCGTTATTTTGTGCGTCGTCCTGTTTTCCGCATCGCGCTGTTTTATGCAGTTTATCACTCGCGCCATTTTGTGCGTCGCACTGTTTTGTGCAGTTTATCACTCGCGCTATTTTGCGCATCGCACTGTTTTGTGCAGTTTACACTCGCGTTATTTTGCGCGTCGTCCTATTTTGCGCATCGCACTGTTTTTTGCAGTTTACCACTCTCGCTATTTTGCGAAGCGCACAGTTTTGTGCAATTTACACTCGCGTTATTTTGTGCGTCGTCCTGTTTTCCGCATCGCGCTGTTTTATGCAGTTTATCACTCGCGCCATTTTGTGCGTCGCACTGTTTTGTGCAGTTTATCACTCGCGCTATTTTGCGCATCGCACTGTTTTGTGCAGTTTACACTCGCGTTATTTTGCGCGTCGTCCTATTTTGCGCATCGCACTGTTTTTTGCAGTTTACCACTCTCGCTATTTTGCGAAGCGCACAGTTTTGTGCAATTTACACTCGCGTTATTTTGCGCGTCGTCCTATTTTGCGCATCGCACTGTTTTGTCCGGTTTATCACTCGCGCTATTTTGCGCATCGCACTGTTTTGTGCTGTTTACACTCGCGTTATTTTGCGCGTCGTCCTATTTTACGCATCGCACTGTTTTGTCCGGTTTATCACTCGCGCTATTTTGCGCATCGCACTGTTTTGTGCTGTTTACACTCGCGTTATTTTGCGCGTCGTCCTATTTTGCGCATCGCACTGTTTTGTGCAGTTTATCACTCGCGCTATTTTGCGCATCGCACTGTTTTGTGCACTTTACACTCGCGTTATTTTGCGCGTCGTCCTGTTTTGCGCAACGCCTTGTATTGTGCAGTTTATCACCCGCGCTATTTTCCGCATCGCACTGTTTTGTGCAGTTTACACTCGCGTTATTTGGCGCGTCGTCCTGTTTTGCGAATCGCACTATTTTGTGCAGTTTATCACTATCGCCATTTTGCGCATCGCACTGTTTTGTGCAGTTTATCACTCGCGCGATTTTGCGCATCGCACCGTTTTGTGCAGTTTTTCACTCGCGCTATTTTGCGCGTCGTACTGTTTTGCGCATCGCACTGTTTTGTGCAGTTTTACACTCGCGTTATTTTGCACGTCGTCCAGTTTTGCGCATCGCACTGTATTGTGCAGTTTATCACTCGCGCTATTTTGCGCATCGCACTGTTTTGTGCAGTTTACACTCGCGTTGTTTGGCGCGTCGTCCTGTTTTGCGCATTGCACTGTTTTGTGCAGTTTATCACTTGCGCTATTTTGCGCATCGCAGTGTTTTGTGCAGTTTACACTCGCGTTATTTTCCGCGTCGTCCTATTTTGCGCAACGCACTATTTATTGCAGTTTATCACTCGCGCTATTTTGCGCATCGCACTGTTTTGGGCAGTTTACACCTGCGTTATTTTGCGCGTCGTCCTGTTTTGCGCATTGCGCTGTTTTGTGCAGTTTGTCACTCGCACCATTTTGCGCATCGCACTGTTTTGTGCAGTTTATCACTCGCGCTATTTTGCGCATCGCACAGTTTTGTGCAGTTGACACTCGCGTTGATTTGCGCGTCGTCCTATATTCCGCATCGCACTGTTTTCTGCAGTTTATCACTCGCGCAATTTTGCGCATCGCACTGTTTTGTGCAGTTTACACTCGCGTTATTTTGCGCGTCGTCAAATTTCGCGCATCGCACTATTTTGTGCAGTTTATCACTCGCGCTATTTTGCACACCGCACTGTTTTGTGCAGTTTACACTCGCGTTATTTAGCGCGTCGTCCGGTTTTGTGAATCGCGCTATTTTGTGCAGTTTATCACTCGCGCCATTTTGCGCATCGCACTGTTTTGTGCAGTTTATCACTCGTGCGATTTTGCGCATCGCACTGTTTTGTGCAGTTTTTCACTCGCGCTATTTTGCGCATCGCACTGTTTTGTGCAGTATACAGTCGCGATATTTTGCGCGTCGTCCTGTTTTGCGCATCGCACTGTTTTGTGTAGTTTATCACTCGCGCTATTTTGCGCATCGCACTGTTTTGGGCAGTTTACACTCGCGTTATTTTGTGCGTCGTCCTGTTTTGCGCATCGCGCTGTTTTGTGCAGTTTATCACTCGCGCCATTTTGCGCATCGCACTATTTTGTGCAGTTTATCCCTCGCGCTATTTTGCGCATTGCACTGTTTTGTGCAGTTTACACTCGCGTTATTTTGCGCGTCGTCCTATTTTGTGCATCGCACTGTTTTGTGCAGTTTACCACTCGCGCTATTTTGCGCATCGCACTGTTTTGTGCAGTTTACACTCGCGTTATTTTGCGCGTCGTCCTATTTTGCGCATCGCACTGTTTTGTCCAGTTTATCAGTCGCGCTATTTTGTGCATCGCACTGTTTTGTGCTGTTTACACTCGCGTTATTTTGCGCATCGTCCTATACTGCGCATCGCACTGTTTTGTGCAGTTTATCACTCGCGCTATTTTGCGCATCGCACTGTTTTGTGCAATTTACACTCGCGGTATTTTGCGCGTCGTCCTGTTTTGCGCGTCGCGATGTTTTGGGCAGTTTATCACTCGCGCTATCTTGCATATCGTACTGTTTTGTGCGGTTTACACTCGCGTTATTTTACGCATCATCCTGTTTTGCGCATCGCACTGTTTTGTGCAGTTTACACTCGCGTTATTTAGCGCGTCGTCCTGTTTTGCGCATCGCACTGTTTTGTGCAGTTTATCACTCCCCCCATTTTTGCGCATCGCACTGTTTTGTGCAGTTTATCACTCGCGCGATTTTGCACATCGCACCGTTTTGTTCAGTTTTTCACTCGCGCTATTTTGCGCATCGCACTGTTTTGTGCAGTTTACACTCGCGTTATTTTGCGCGTCGTCCTATTTTGCGCATCGCACTGTTTTGTGTAGCTTATCACTCGCGCTATTTTGCGCATCGCACTGTTTTGTGCAGTTTACGCTCACGTTATTTTGCGCGTCATCCTGTTTTGCGCATCGCACTGTTTTGTGCAGTTTATCACTCGCGCTATTTTGCGCGTCGCACTGTTTTGTGCAGTTTACGCACGCGTTATTTTGCGCGTCGTCCTATTTTGCGCATCGCACTGTATTGTGCAGTTTATCACTCGCGCTATTTTGCGCATCGCACTGTTTTCTGCAGTTTACACTCGCGTTATTTGCCGCGTCGTCCTGTTTTGCGCATTGCACTGTTTTGTGCAGTTTATCACTCGCGCTATTTTGCGCATCGCAGTGTTTTGTGCAAGTTGCACTCGCGTTATTTCGCGCGTCGTCCTGTTTTGCGCATCGCGCTGCTTTGTGCAGTTTATCACTCGCGCCATTTTGCGCCTCGCACTATTTCGTGCAGTTTATCACTCGCATTATTTTGCGCGTCGTCCAATTTTGCGCATCGCACTGTTTTGTATAGTTTATCACTCGCTATTTTGCGCATCGCACTGTTTTGTGCAGTTTTTCTCGCGTTATTTTGCGCATCGTCCTATTTTGCGCATCACACTGTTTTGTGCAGTTTATCACTCACGCTATTTTGCGCATCGCACAGTTTTGTGCAGTTTATCACTCGCGCTATTTTGCGCATCGCACTGTTTTGTGCAGTTTTTCTCGCGTTATTTTGCGTGTCGTCCTGTTTTGTGCATCATGCTGTTTTGTGCAGTTTATGACTCGCGCTATTTTGCGCATCGCACTGTTTTGTGCAGTTTAAACTCGCGTTATTTCGCGCGTCGTCGCATCGCACTGTTTTGTGCAGTTTATCACTCGCGCTATTTTGCGTATCGCACTGTTTTGTGCAGTATACACTCGCGTTATTTTGCGCGTCGTCCTGTTTTGCGCATCGCGCTGTTTTGTGCAGTTTATCACTCGCGTCATTTTGCGCATCGCCCTGTTTTGTGCAGTTTATCACTCGCGCTATTTTGCGCATCGCACTGTTTTGTGCACTTTATCCATCGCGCTATTTTGCGCATCGCACTGTTTTCTGCAGTTTACACTTGCGTTATTTTGCGCGTCGTCCTGTTCTGTGCATCGCACTGTTCTGTGCAGTTTATCACTCGCGCTCTGTTGCGCATCACACTGTTTTGTGCAGTTTATCGCTCGCGCAATTTTGCGCATCGTACTGTTTTGTGCAGTTTACACTCGCGTTATTTTGTGCGTCGTACTGTTTTCCGCATCGCACTGTTTTGTGCAGTTTAGCCCTCGCGCTATTTTGCGCATCGCACTGTTTTGTGCTGTTTACACTCCCGTTATTTTGCTCGTCGTCCTCTTTTGCGCATCGCACGGTTTTGTGCAGTTTATCACTCGCGCTATTTTACGCATCGCACTGTTTTGTGCAGTTTACACTCGCGTTATTTTGCGCGTCGTCCTATTTTCCGCATCGCACTGTTTTGTGCAGTTTATCACTCGCGCTATTTTGCGCATCGTACTATTTTGTGCAGTTTACACTCGCGTTATTTTGCGCGTCGTCCTATTTTGCGCATCGCACTGTTCTGTGCAGTTTATCACTCTCGCTGTGTTGCACATCGTACTGGTTTGTGCAGTTTATCACTCGCGCTCTGTTGCGCATCACACTATTTTGTGCATTTTATCACTCGCGCTTTCTTGCGCATAGCGCTATTTTGTGCAGTTTATCACCCGCGCTATTTAGCGCGTCTCCTGTTTTGTGCAGTTTACACTCGCGCTATTTTGCGAATCGCACTGTTTTGTGCAGTTTACACTCGCGTTATTTTGCGCGTCGTCCTATTTTGCGCATCGCACTATGTTGTGCAGTTTACCAGTCGCGCTATTTTGCGCATCGCATTGTTTTGTGCAGTTTACGCTTGCGCTATTTTGCGCATCGCACAATTTTGTTCAGTTTACACTCGCATTATTTTGCGCGTCGTCCTATTTTGCGCATCGCGCTGTTTTGTGCAGTTTATCACTCGCGCCATTTAGCGCATCGCACTGTTTTGTGCAGTTTATCACTCGCGCTATATTGCGCATCGCACTGTTTTGTGCAGTTTACACTCGCGTTATTTTGCGCGTCGTCCGATTTTGCGAATCGCACTGTTTTGTGCAGTTTATCGCTCGCGCTATTTTGCGCATCGCACTGTTTTGTGCAGTTTACACTCGCGTTATTTTGCGCTTCGTCCTGTTTTCCGCATCGCACTGTTTGGTGCAGTTTATCCCTCGCGCTATTTTGCGCATCGCACTGTTTTGTGCAGTTTACACTCGCGTTATTTTGCTCGTCGTCCTCTTTTGCGCATCGCACGGTTTTGTGCAGTTTATCACTCGCGCTATTTTGCGCATCGCACTGTTTTGTGCAGTTTACACTCGTGTTATTTTGCGCATCGTCCTATTTTCCGCATCGCACTGTTTTGTGCAGTTTATCACTCGCACTGTTTTGTGCAGTTTACACTCGCGTTATTTTGCGCGTCGTCCTGTTTTGCGCATCGCGCTGTTTTGTGCAGTTTATCACTCGCGTCATTTTGCGCATCGCCCTGTTTTGTGCAGTTTATCACTCGCGCCATTTTGCGCATCGCACTGTTTTGTGCACTTTATCCATCGCGCTATTTTGTGCACTTTATCCATCGCACTGTTTTGTGCACTTTATCCATCGCACTGTTCTGTGCAGTTTATCACTCTCGCTGTGTTGCGCATCGTACTGTTTTGTGCAGTTTATCACTCGCGCTCTGTTGCGCATCACACTGTTTTGTGCAGTTTATCACTCGCGCTTTCTTGTGCATCGCGCTATTTTGTGCAGTTTATCACTCGTGCTATTTTGCGCGTCTCCCTGTTTTGTGCAGTTTACACTCGCGCTATTTTGCGAATCGCACTGTTTTGTGCAGTTTACACTCGCGTTATTTTGCGCGTCGTCCTGTTTTGCGCATCGCACTATGTTGTGCAGTTTATCAGTCACGCCGTTTTGCGCATCGCATTGTTTTGTGCAGTTTACACTCGCGCTATTTTGCGCATCGTACTATTTTGTTCAGTTTACACTCGCGATATTTCGCGCGTCGTCCTATTTTACGCATCGCACTGTTTTGTGCAGTTTACACTCGCGTTATTTTGCGCGTCGTCCTGTTTTGCGCATCGCGCTATTTTGTGCAGTTTATCACTCGCGCCATTTTGCGCATCGCCCTGTTTGGTGCAGTTTATCACTCGCGCTATTTTGCGCATCGCACTGTTTTGTGCACTTTATCCATCGCGCTATTTTGCGCATCGCACTGTTTTGTGCAGTTTACACTCGCGTTATTTTGCGCGTCGTCCTATTTTGCGCATCGCACTGTTCTGTGCAGTTTATCACTCTCGCTGTGTTGCGCATCGTACTGTTTTGTGCAGTTTATCACTCGCGCTCTGTTGCGCATCACACTGTTTTGTGCAGTTTATCACTCGCGCTTTCTTGCGCATCGCGCTATTTTGTGCAGTTTATCACTCGCACTATTTTGCGCGTCTCCCTGTTTTGTGAAGTTTACACTCGCGCTATTTTGCGAATCGCACTGTTTTGTGCAATTTACACTCGCGTTATTTTGCGCGTCGTCCTGTTTTGCGCATCGCACTATGTTGTGCAGTTTATCAGTCGCGCCATTTTGCGCATCGCACTGTTTGTGCAGTTTACATTCGCGCTATTTTGCGCATCGCACTATTTTGTTCAGTTTACACTCGCGTTATTTTGCGAGTCGTCCTATTTTGCCCATCGCGCTGTTTTGTGCAGTTTATCACTTGCGCCATTTAGCGCATCGCAATGTTTTGTGCAGTTTATCACTCGCGCTATATTGCGCATCGCACTGTTTTGTGCAGTTTACACTCGCGTTATTTTGCCCATCGCACTGTCTTGTGCAGTTTACACTCGCGTTATTTTGCGCGTCGTCCGGTTTTGCGAATCGCGCTATTTTGTGCAGTTTATCACTCGCGCCATTTTGCGCATCGCACAGTTTTGTGCAGTTTATCACTCGCGCTATTTTGCGCATCGCACTGTTTTGTGCAGTTTACAGTCGTGTTATTTTGCGCGTCGTCCTGTTTTGCGCATCGCACTGTTTTGTGTAGTTTATCACTCGCGCTATTTTGCGCATCGCACTATTTTGGGCAGTTTACACTCGCGTTATTTTGCATCGTCCTGTTTTGCGCATCGCGCTGTTTTGTGCAGTTTATCACTCGCGCCATTTGCGCATCGCACTGTTTTGTGCAGTTATCACTCGCGCATTTTGCGCATCGCACTATTTTTGCAGTTTACACTCGCGTTATTTTGCGCGTCGTCCTATTTGCGCACGCACTATTTTGTGCAGTTTATCACTCGCGCCATTTTGCGCATCGCATTGTTTTGTGCAATTTATCACTCGCGATATTTTGCGCATCGCACTGTTTTGTGCAGTTTACACTCGCGTTGATTTGCGCGTCGTCCAATTTTGCGCATCGCACTGTTTTGTGCAGTTTACATTCGCGTTATTTTGCGCGTCGTCCTATTTTGCGCATCGCACTATTTTGTGCAGTTTATCACTCGCGCCATTTTGCGCATCGCACGGTTTTGTGCAATTTATCACTCGCGCTATTTTGCGCATCGCACTATTTTGTGCAGTTTACACTCGCGTTGATTTGCGCGTCGTCCTATTTTGCGCATCGCACAGTTTTCTGCAGTTTATCACTCGCACTGTTTTCTGCAGTTACAGTCGCGTTATTTTGCGCGTCGTCCTGTTTTGCGCATCGCACTGTTTTGTGTAGTTTGTCACTCGCGCTATTTTGCGCATCGTACTATTTTTGGCAGTTTACACTCGCGTTATTTTGTGCGTCGTCCTGTTTTGCGCATCGCGCTGTTTTATGCAGTTTATCACTCGCGCCATTTTGCGCATCGCACTGTTTTGTGCAGTTTATCACTCGCGCTATTTTGCGCATCGCACTGTTTTGTGCAGTTTACACTCGCGTTATTTTGCGCATCGTCCTATTTTGCGGATCGCACTGTTTTGTGCAGTTTACCACTCGTGCTATTTTGCGAATCGCACTGTTTTTTGCAATTTACACTCGCGTTATTTTGCGCGTCGTCCTATTTTGCGCATCGCACTGTTTTGTCCGGTTTATCACTCGCGCTATTTTGCGCATCGCACTGTTTTGTGCTGTTTACACTCGCGTTATTTTGAGCGTCGTCCTATTTTGCGCATCGCACTGTTTTGTCCGGTTTATCACTCGCGCTATTTTGCGCATCGCACTGTTTTGTGCTGTTTACACTCGCGTTATTTGCGCGTCGTCCTATTTTGCGCATCGCACTGTTTTGTGCAGTTTATCACTCGCGCTTTTGCGCATCGCACTTTTGTGCAGTTTACACTCGCGTTTTTTGCGCGTCGTCTTGTTTTGCGCATCGCGCTGTTTTGTGCAGTTTATCACTCGCGCTATTTTGCGTATCGCACTGTTTTGTGCAGTTTACACTCGCGTTATGTTGCGCGTCATCCTGTTTTGCACAACGCCCTGTATTGTGCAGTTTATCACTCGCGCTATTTTTCGCATCGCACTGTTTTGTGCAGTTTACACTCGCGTTATTTGGCGCGTCATCCTGTTTTGCGCATCGCACTGTTTTGTGCAGTTTATCACTCTCGCCATTTTGCGCATCGCACTGTTTTGTGCAGTTTATCACTCGCGCGATTTTGCGCATCGCACCGTTTTTGTCACACCCCAAACCCGCCCCTAAAAGGTTGGGCATGACCCGTTCGTAACTGGATATGAGACCTGATATATAAATATACCATACGGGGCCTTGACGGAAGCATAACGTAGTTATATAAAATAGCTACTAACTACAATCCATTGAGCTGTTGCTAACATGCCAGGATCTCACAAAACACATACAACCTTAAGCAATAAAGTTTAACCACTAGTTACAACCATATACATTTACAGTCCCAGCCCGGACTGGGCATAACCAAAAGAACATACGAGTTTATGTACAACAATCTTAGATGGCACTCAAAGTAAACCCACAAAAATAATTGGTCTGGTCTGGTGCCTGGACGCGTAAAGGTTGACAAAGAAAACAGCATCAGGGCTAGGATGACCTCCTGATTGATGACCTACAGAAACAGACATAAGGGAGAGTGAGCCGGGCTCAATGAGTAATAATACATAAATAAAACATTATTATCTTGATCATATTACGTATTAATACGTTAGTCTGATTCTGCGTCACATACAGAATGGCCTTAGGCCTAATCTTGCAACATAACGTGGTGGCTATAAGCCCTTGAAAATGGTGGCTCGAGGCCCTTGGAAATGTGGCATAAAGCCCTTGTAAACTTGTTGGCACTACGGCCCTTGAAAGTTGGCATAAAGCCCTTGTAAACTTGTTGGCACTACGGCCCTTGAAAGTGGTGGCATAAAGCCCTTGTAAACTTGTTTTTCTTTACATACTTAACATTGACATTAGCATTAGCATTATCAAACACTAAACGTTAGCTTAAGTACATTACATGCTTGGAATATGAACATAATTGTCATACATGCCTTGATACATTGACATTTACATAATATCTAAGGAGGTATTACTACTCACAGTATTGAGATGGCGTGTTACTTCCTCCTGGAGTGTGTCCTGCACACAGTTAAACTTGCACATTAGTTTCCTTTTCTTTCTTACTTTATTTCCTGAATCCTTATACTTTGCATGAAATTACAATCCTCATAAATCATCAGAAAAATGTTCTAAAAACACTAGAGAGTTAAGCACGAAAAACCGAATAACCACATTTCTTGCTGAAAACAGTCCTCCGCTCGAGCGCAAACTTGTCCGCTCGACGGACAGTACAAAGTCACCAAAAATACTGAAAGGTCGATTTTTACGCTCGAGCGTACACTTCTTCGCTCGAGCGGGCAGGGTAATTTTCAGAAAACTGCTGAAAGATGCATTTTTCCGCTCGAGCGGCCCTGACCTCCGCTCGAGCGGACGACAACCCAAATTCAGGGCAGTCCGATTTCAATCTCAAATTTGACAACCAAACTCATTTTTCATGCAATCAAAGGTTAAATTTCATGCAATACCTCAACTTAACAGCACCATAACATAGATTCTACCTTGCTCATGCCAATCTAGATTAAGGTAAGGCTTCAACAAGCTAGCACTTTCTCAAATGCCATTCTTTTTGCAACTTACTTCAAACTCTTCAAGTTCAACAAGTATCTTACATAATATCAACATACATGCATGGAATGATGATATAGAAGCAAGATTAAAGTCTAAAGTGCAAGGTACCCAAGTAATGAGAACCCTAATGAATCAAACATGTATCATTCATGAGTTATGAGCCAAACACCAACATAAATTCAAATCCTTGAGTAGTTATAACAAGGAACTTGAGTTACCTCAAATAATTCACTCAAATCCAACAAGTTGATGAACCTCCTTGATGACCCACGATTTCCCCCAATTTCTCTTCCTTTTTCCCCCAAATTGGTATCCACGTTTTTTGATCTTAAGTCACAAGACTTAGATATATAACTTAGAGACACATATATATGAGAACATAAAAGCATAAAAGACAAAATTCAATCGCTTTACCATTCCGAAATTGGAATTTCGTGAACATGCTTAATATTACCTAAAATTATGCTGATCGTAAATATATAATCAATTTCTGATAATTAAATCATTAAGGCTTTCCAAATTCCTGACTCTAACATGTCAATTGTGACAGATAGGGTTCGTGTGAACAGATAGGCATTTAAAATCTTAAATTTCACTTGTTTAAATCATAATTTTTCCATAGAATTTCATCATAAACACTAATAGTACCATTTGAGGACTGAGAATATAACAGAAATCATGTGCGAGGGTCGGGTTATTACACTCTCCCCCCTTAAAATAAGTTTGGTCCTCCAAACTTGTTTTACCTTAAGGCTGAAATAGATGTGGGTATTGGCGTTGCATTTCCTCTCTCTTTCCCATGTTGCGTCAGTTCCATTAATGTTCTTGCCATTCTACTTTCACCATTGGAAGTTCCCGATTCCGTAAATGTTTCACTTGTCGGTCCAAGATGCGGATTGGTTTCTCCTCATAAATGAGTTTATCATCCAACTCAATCTGGTGGTAATCAATGACATGTGACGGCTGGAAGGATCCGCGAAGCATAAAACATGAATACATTGGTACTTGACTCATATGTGGCGGAACGGCAACTGGCGTAAGCTACCGGACCCACTCTTTCCAGAATCTGGAAGGGACCAACATACCGGTGTTCAACTTACCCCTCTTTCCAAATCTGAGTGTCCTTTCATCGGAAGTAACTTTGACAAAAAACATGACTATCAACTTCAAATTCTAAATCTCTCCGTCGGTTGTCCGCATAACTCTTCTGTCTATTTTTAGCAGTTTCAATCTTTCCCGAATACCTTGAACTTTTTCAGTCGTCAATTGGACAATTTCAGGACCTAGCAAGGATTTATCCCCAACTTCAGCCCAACACACGGGAAACGACACGGTCTTCCATACAAAGCTTCATAGGGTGCCATGTCTCATACTCGAGTGGTAGCTATTTTGTATGCAAATTCTATCAACGGTAGGTGAGTTTCCCAACTTGCTTGAAAATCCAGCACACGCATCGCACCGTTTTGTGCAGTTTTTCACTCGCGCTATTTTGCGCATCGCACTGTTTTCTGCAGTTTACACTCGCGTTATTTTGCACGTCGTCCTGTTTTGCGCATCGCACTGTTTTGTGCAGTTTATCACTCGCGTTATTTTGCGCATCGCACTGTTTTGTGCAGTTTACACTCGCGTTATTTTGCACGTCGTCCTGTTTTGCGCATCGCACTGTATTGTGCAGTTTATCACTCGCGCTATTTTGCGCATCGCACTGTTTTGTGCAGTTTACACTCGCGTTGTTTGGCGCGTCGTCCTGTTTTGCGCATTGCACTGTTTTGTGCAGTTTATCACTCGCGCTATTTTGCGCATCGCAGTGTTTTGTGCAGTTTACACTCGCGTTATTTTGTGCGTCGTCCTATTTTGCGCAACGCACTATTTTGTGCAGTTTATCACTCGCGCTATTTTGCGCATCGCACCGTTTTGGGCAGTTTACACTTGCGTTATTTTGCGCGTCGTCCTGTTTTGCGCATCGCGCTGTTTTGTGCAGTTTGTCACTCGCGCCATTTTGCGCATCGCACTGTTTTCTGCAGTTTACACTCGCGTTGATTTGCGCGTCATCCTATATTCTGCATCGCACTGTTTTCTGCAGTTTATCACTCGCGCAATTTTGCGCATTTACTATTTTGTGCAGTTTACACTCGCGTTATTTTGCGCGTCGTCCTATTTGCGC